>JAQFXW010003640.1:0-11735 GCA_034693945.1 Dendrobaena attemsi
ACCGTGCTGGAGTCGGGAGCACCTCTGAGTAGTCCCACTTGAAGAGGTGCTATATAAATTCTCGAATGAATGAATGACACGTATTTATGTGCACGAAATACACACTTGATATTTGCAACAAGTATACGCTTCTTATATACTAGTATATAACAGGTTAAAATGCACATGTTCAAATAGGTACATTACGCATTGGCTTATTCATCCAGTTAAGGACAGGTTTTTCTGGCAATTTCTTAACGATCTGTCAACTCAAGAGAGTTCAGCTAGTCTTTGGACTGGTCTGGTCTGAGTCAGACACTCACACATGTGCACAGTTCATAGGTCAAATGTAAAGAGGAAGAGGTCTCAATGTACTCCATACCTTAAACAAGTACAGACCTTTTGGTGGAATGCTGGTTTTCATTAGGCACTTGGGCCGTTTAGAGACTCAACTCTCTCAGTAGTAGCAATAAATTTAACTATATGGTGTTTGACAAGAAAATTACCTGTGTGTGTTTGTGCAGTTCGTTTTGTAATGGATGGATTAGTTCAGGAGAGATCATTTCCTAAGAGCCGATTGGTCTAGTTTGTAGCTGGTGGTATTGTTGCTGTTTTCTCATGCTGCACCGTTACCAATCGAATTGAATGTTGAGGTTCATTGGGATTGTCATACAGCTAGTGGCTGAGCTTTGGTCCTATGATTCAATTGGTTTCTGTTGAAACTCAGCGAGGGATGGGTTGAGACGGCTATGCTGCTTAGCTGATTGGGTCAAGGTCGCCTCTGTTGAGTTTGCTCTATGATGCTCTTTATAAACAGAAGCTTACAATTATAATTAAAATAATTACAATGGCTGTGCAACAGTTAAATAACAAGAATTTCCTAGTAACTTGCTGAGTAAGTGAGCCTGTTTCATTTTGGCCCACCGAAATGTGGTGAAGGTACTCTTGTTGTTGTCAGCTTGCCAATTGTCCGTTATCTGTTTTCTCTTTTAATGTTCATTGTTAGTTTGGAAGTAGTAGTAGTGTCAGCTTCGATATGGCCATTGTCCTACAGTTCTCAGATTTCATGACAAAGGAACTGGCCCAATGTTGGCACATACAGATAATTAAGCATGTATGATCATTTCCGCAGTTAACCTGACGCTGACCTAGTTAACCTGCAGCTGACCTGTTTAATAATGTTAGGGTGCTTGCTTTCTATGGAGCAACCACATTCTTGTGTATGGGAGTTATCTGACTGCTTTGGTAGATGCTGTTACCACGAGACTACCTCCTACCGCTTTCCCAGGCATTTGTAGGCAATGCCCTGTGGCAGACCTTTGATCCTTTGTAATCCAATTATATTGGTGCAGGTTAAACTAAGCCAGAGGGTTTGGTTTCTAGGTCAGAATTTGACCTCATACAGTTTAGTAATGTTATAACCTCTCTTGCCTAGTTCCATAAACGTTCTATGTTGGAGGCAAATTACAATATTCTTGTTCTTGTTCAGTTGGTGATTTTTAAAAACGGGCTTTCATTCATTACATTATCACATTGTTGGTCAAAATGTTCAATATAACAATTGGTTCTATCTGTAACTTTTAATTAGCTTACCATACATCAATGACCAGTACTATGCTCTGTATAATTGTGTAAATCTGTAAGTGTGTGAACATTTGTCAGCAAAAAAGATAGTGTTTCAGTGTTATTTATTGTAGTACAGATAGCAAGACATGGATTAGTCATGACCTGTAGAAAAATGGCTTCAAAGAAGGATTTTTTAGCATAGGACAGCACAGTGGCATAGCTAGGGTCTTCTGTGCCTAGGGACAAAATACAAAATTTGTGCCTTGCCCAGTCCTTCCAAACTTTTCACCTAAATTCCGACCCATATTATTTTGATGAATTTTTCGTCATGTTGCTTCTATTTTGCAGGGAGAACAGGAAAACACAATACTGTGCACCCCAAATTATTTGATGACTGTTTTCTTAGTCATTATTCGTATTTTCTGCCTCTATTTATTTTCCCTTTTAATATTTTTGGTCACTATATCTCTATATCTAATTTTGAGCCCCTAGCCCTGCGCCAGAGGACAACTCTGTACCCTCCCTGCCCCCGTAACTACGCCACTGGGACAGCATGGCACAGGCCCTAAGAGGCCAGATCATAGGGTTTTGATACCCTGACTTGTCTTGACCTCATAGATTAAATGTAATACAAGGGTTAAGTTAAAGTGAGCTGCTGGGTCTGTATACAACTATACATGGTTCTCTTCCAAATTCAGTAATAAGAACAGAAGGAATAATCCTGGTGTCTACTGGGCAACAGAGGACACACCAAATTGAAACTGTAAGGAGGGAGACAGTGTTTGCTGTCTTGACCCTTCATCTCCCGACTGTCATGATTTATTAGAAGTAGATGGGAGGAGGTTCAAGTGGATTGGCAAACAAGAGGAAGGCGCAGAGAGATGGATCATGGACGCCTGTTATATAGGGGCGAATCGAGGTCGGTCCGTGGACAGATGTATAGAAAGAAGTAAGGATATGAAGTGGGCAGGTAGAGGAGGTGGTGGATAGGTGGGGGCCATTGACAGACAACCATCATCCTATCAACCAACATGGACTATTCTATTCTAATCTGATGGAAGTCACTAGATTGGATTATCAGAAGTCTAGATATGCTGACCCTGAACACACTGCTGTGGGAGAATGACCCACATGACTGTGAGCACACATAGACACACACACACATATGCATACAGACATACAGGTCCACAACACTTGCCACACGCACGCACGTACGTACTGTAGTGTGGTCCACATTTACATTACAAAATTTCAAAGTCTCTCTAAACTTTCTCCACAAGACTGTCCTTATTTCTCTGTGCCTAAAGGTGATCCATTTCAAAAAATTTCTGATAGAAGTATTTCTGATGGAATTTTGGTTGTATACGCACGCACATACACTCACCCACACAAACACACACACGCAGTATATCTCGCTTACACACACATACTGAGAAAGACAAAAAGCTGAAACACGCTTTGAAAACTAATTTTTCGCCTCGACGGCAATGACCTCTGTTGTCATAAGCTGTCATTAAACTGAAGAAATGCCCATCCATGTGGAACACTGAAGGAACAGAAAGAGACTTAATTATTTGAAGAAAATGCATGGAAATTATTTGAAGAAAATGCATGGAAATTATTTGAAGAAAATGCATGGAAATTATTTGAAGCAAATGCATGAAGGCAGAGAGACCGGGAGACATTGGAAGAAAGGAAGGGAGAGAGAGAGAGAGAGAGGGAGGGGGAGGGGAGAGGGAGAGGAGAAGTACACTGGAGAGAGAAAGGAGAAACTAGCAGGTGAGTAAACTGGGAATGGACAGAGGGAAAGGGAGAGGAAGTGAAGGCTGTGACTGATAAACAAAGAAAGACCCCAAAAGAAAATCCAGACAAGTTAAAGAGAAGGAGATAAAGAGGAGAAACAGGAGATGGCTATATGGGGATGGGAGAGATCGGATGAGAGGGCAGATGGAATAAAGCATGTGGAAATTATAGACAGCAGAAGAAGATAATGAAAAGGAGCAGAGGAGGAGGATAGGTATGATTTAGAAATAGCTGGAGAGACAGATAGACAGAACCTGGCAGACAGCAAGACAGACAGGAAGACAAACTAGTACAAATTGATTCTAGGCAAGTCCTGGACAAGTAGCAGAACAGGGAGAGATAAAGACAGGCAAAGAAAGACTGAAAGAGAGACAGATAGATATTTAAAAGCAGAAGGGAAGAATGGTGTATCTGCGTTTAAGGTGTTGCTGAGATTTCTAAGGTTTTGTTTGGAATCTCATTATGTCGATCAAGTCATGTGGCCAGTAAAAAGGATCAGACAATCTAGCCAGTCAAAAAGATCAGATCATCTGACCAGTCAAAAGGATCAGATCATCTGGCCAGTCAAAAGGATCAGATCATCTGGCCAGTCAAAAACATCAGATCATCTGGCCAGTCAAAAAAAGATCAGACCATCTTACCAGTCCCAGAGATCAGGGCATCGCTTGCAATGTTTCTGCCATGTCATATTTATCTCAGTCTATCCCAATCCGGCTTTTATGTGGAACTGCGGAGTGGATGGATAGACTCTCAATGGGTGGTGGTGGTGGTGGTGGTTGTGGTGTGTTCTGCATACTGTGCGTGAGTGTCTTCTCTTTGTCCACCAAAGTTATTCCGATTGATTCCCGGCTCTTAATCATCTTTCCACTGGATCCATGGATCCACTGGATCCATGGATAAGAGCATGATGTGTGGACGAGGCATGACCTTCCACAACCACCGCCAATGCCATCATTGGGGCTTTGATTTCATGCTGCAGTCCGGAAGATGAAAGGGGTAGGTGTGGGGTGGGGTATTGAATGGATGGGTTAGTGTATGCCTGTATGGGTGGAACAAGGATTGTTAGTGAATGAGGAAAGAGGTTTTTCTCAGGACATTATTCTGATAGTAAACAAACAGATGACAAAATCTCCTTAGTCAAGGGTGAAATATACTGCCTATGACAACAGTTACTGCTACTTAGTGTTTTACCATGATAACTTATGGATGATGTCAGCAAGAAGAAACTAACTTGCCATGCTAGAAAAAAACGAAAACTAGAAGAGCCGAAAATAATAACGAAAACTAGTAATGAAAAATAAAATCAAGCATCTATGGTCAATATCAATGTTTTGCCCAAAATCCATAGATGTTTATTATGCAATCATAAGAAACATCTGTGGATTTTGGGCCAAAATATTGATATCTGTTTAATTGAAATATATACATCAATGGTCTCAACCATAGAAATTTTATTTATCTGTTTAATTGAAATATATACATCAATGGTCTCAACCATAGAAATTTTATTTGAGTGGTCTCAGCATGTTAGCACCACTAAGCCAGCGACATCTGTATTTAGGCCTAGTACAACTAGGCTGTAGACATTAGCGAATCCAGCCTTTATATATTTTAAATCGATGGACATAATTCGGAATGTTTAATGATTTCTTTGTCAGAGTCTATCAGAGCATTGGCCATCATAATGCTGTGTTTTCTGCTTAGCAACAAAGCATACTACGTGACAGAACTTCACAATGAGTTTAACTCAAAGTCTATAAATTTAATGAGAAATTGTTGCCACATTTAATGGGACATAGCAATGGTAGGTGTGATACGTGGCATGCTGTCAGAATGTAATATAATTATGTATGAATAATGGTTACTATACTATTGTCTATTTGCACTAATTTTATGTTCGTTGCTGATTGATACGCCTTAATTGTCAGTGAAAGACTAAAACTTACTCTAGAAACTAAAATTGGAAGTTTGGAGAGAAAAACTAAACTGGAGAGAAAAACCGAAGAGAAAAACTAAAACTAAATTATAACTAAAACTCATTCTCTTCAAAACTAATAATAACTTAAACTCAAGACTGTATCGACTTCAATTTTTAGTTATAATTGTAACCCACTAACTCTTGCTTGTCTCAAGATTTGTTTATATGGCTACAAAATTCTACATGTCAGTGTAAACCAAATTAGAAATAACTATTATTGTTTGTTAAAGAATTTTCCATTCTACTTCGAGGGCATTTTAGTTATGATTATGAGTAATGCAGACTTTAGATTTGATACTTGACCAAAAAGGAATAGCATCTAGCCTTCTAGCCATAGATGCCATGTGGCTCACATCATTAACTCATGATGATGAATTTTAGGACATGTAGCTTAACATCAGGTAAACTTGACCCCCAGAGTAATTGTGATAGTTATACGAACTAGCACAATTACTGATAAATAATAGCATTGTTAGCATGTTCTCATCTATTATTATTATTACAAATATTTTAATTTAACACATTTACATTAGACATGTAGTAGAGGTTTTTAGGGTTGCTCTGACTAAGCCCCCATTAGATTCAGTAGAGTGCCTTTGTCTTCATGCCAATCACCTCTCTTACAAGAACAGGAATCTTTGGACAACATCGATGTTCATGCTGTCGTCAGACATTAATTCTAGAAATGCAGTCATGTGCTGCATGCAAGGCCAAACTGAAATGCTGAGCATATATATTATTATGTGCATTATTGAACCCCATTACACCTGTAACGCGTCCCATGGACAAGCACAGATGTTGTTTGACAGAACACGCCCAGTGAACAAGTACAACAACAACATCCATGGCAATATGACTTTTTAAGTCCCTCTCTCTCTCTCTCACTGTGTGTGTGCAACGTGTTGCATTCTAATCAGTCCAGTGCTGTTCACTGCTTACAACGCAGAATGCAGAGAACTATAATATCATACACGATTTGACTTTAATGAACTTTGCTCTCTCTTCCTACAACACGACTTGAAGAAGGCTGAAGAACCAGGGCATTTGTGATCTTTATTGGAATTTCTGTAGTTGACCTACCCCTTCAAGAGAAACTGTTCTCACTAACTGGACAATTTATTGCTCTGCCTGCTTCCCGATGATTTAATCAAAGTGGACGAATTTGCTGCTGGAATGAGTGCTGTGACTGACTGTTTAGTCTCGACTAGACGACTGTTTTCAAGGGATGTTGACATGGCGAATCCATGCAAATGTTTGATATTATCTGGAGCAGCAAAGCTAACAAGTCCTGTGCTATATTGGTCCTATTTTGTAGGAAATGGAACTTCGTGACTGCTTTGTGTTTCTTATATTAACGGAGACTTCCATGTTTATGATGGAGGATTCGCTTTGAGAAAGCAGACTGCTATATTTGACAGGACAAGCATGGGATCCAGAACCCAGGGGTGCTGAGGTGAAAGACCCAGGTCAACTGTTCAGTCAATCTTTCATTTGGTTCTCCTTCATTCACTAGACTTTACTTACTTTTCAACACTAGCCAAGACCAACTTCTGTTGCCAAAATCTTCTAACATGCCATTCGCATGTGAATGTTCTGTATTGCTGTTAAAAATTATGATTAATGTCTATTTTTTGTGCCTTTGTGTACTCTGCTTCAGATGGCTGGGCGCGGGTGGGGGCAAAGCGATCGAAAACACGCAGTTTATTTTAAACCATGCAGTCTATATGGTTTATTTTAAACTGCTGTGAGACGAGTCCAAAAACTGACAGACCGTTCGCGTGTTTTCTTATGGGCGCTGTTCATCAGCTGACAGACCCTTTCTCTCGGCTTTTGCCTTGAATCGGTGTAGTTCTTTGCGTGCAAAGACGTATGACAAGCGTGCCTTCGTAGATGATCAGATGTTTACTAATGATGTCCTCTCTACATGGCTTTTCCTTTCTTCACATCAGTGCCGTTCCTGTCTTTAGCAGTGCACCTATTGTCAGAACTTCTTCGGCCGTCTGCCTCTGTCTGTGGACATTGTTTACATGCACGTTATTAGATTACAGGTACCTAACACAGCAGGCACACACACACACTCCAAGAGCTCTCTGTCATTTGCCACCTCTGCCTCTCCATGTCTTTGGTCTGTTTAAGTTATAATGTGTTTTTTGTGCACAATCTTTTAAAGATTTGTTTCAGAAGGAACCCTGAGCCTTGGTCTATATAGTTCTGTATATGCCTTGCGTGTGTGTGTGCCTGTGTACATATATATTATTACATTACATACATTATCCATTTATCCATATATGTAATGTAGTCATGTGTGTTTATAGAAATTGGTGTAAGAATAATGCATGCATGTCTGTACACATTTTTTTTACATCTCTCAACATTTCAGCAATTTCTTACATCTACAATCCAGGTTGATGGTTCGAGCAGAGAAGCATCTAGATTAGGCACTGTTGGATTAGGCTCGATCAAATAATATTTATTTGATTTGCTACAATTTAGATTTTTGTGACTGCTTCTGGTTTTTGGGTTGTGCATGATTTTTTGCACATGCGTGTTGCATGCTTTTAAGTGCGCACTCGTTATCATATTTATCTAAGCATGATTTATTGGGAAGACAGGCATAGAGAGATATAGAGAAAGAGAGACATATGGACAAGACAGACATACAGACAGACAGACAGAATAGTGATTTCTTGGTGAGGCTGATGGACTCTTTCAACAGGTGTTGCATTTTGATACATTCTTAGTTGAGTTCAAATAGCATTGGGGACCATTTGGTTGCCTTGACAACCAGCTGGCAGTGCTTCCAATAGACGTAAAAGTGCTTTGCATAAATCAGCTCCTCTTTCTGTTTGCCTGGATGGAAATGATTTTTATTTTGCAAATGCCATGGCGATTGTTTTTTTAATTCTATCTGCAAGCAACGTGTCGCTAAAACAAAGCCATGTGTCTTTTCTATTTGCTTTCTTACTCTACAGTATTCTGCAGTAGCTATGAGCCTTTTGCTTCTTTTTTTCCTACGTTCTGGAAATCAATAACTTTTTCTTTGAGTAGCAGTTGATTACATTGTAACATGAGGCGCTGTCCTTCAGCATGATGCTTCTTGTAGAATTAATTATCTTGTCTTTATATCATCTTAATGACTTGGTGTTTTGGTCAGTAATCGTGAAGTTACGTTATGTTGCTTAATATTGTCATAAAATAATTTTTATTTTATTACTAGTCTGCATTTTTAGTATTATATGCAATACTACTATTCTGTATACACTATGCAATATATCATTAAAAAAATCTGAACTGCCTTACCACAGCTTCTGACTTGTATCAAACCCACATCGATTGTGCTGCAGCTCTTTCGTTAAAATCTGTTTCTAATTATTATAAACTTTATGTTTCACGAATAAGCACGGCAAAACCTTGTATATTGTAATTTTTACTGTGCTTTCTCCGTAGAGGATATTTTCATTGTATTATTTATTTTCAGAGAGTCATTTAGAACAAGCTTGATGCTTCAAAATTAGATTTAAAATAATAAGACTGAAAATAATTGTTTCTAGTGGAAACTGGTTTAATATGTGTGAACTTCTGATTACTGATATTCAACTTCTGACTACTTTATACGTTTAACCATGAGTTTGGTGGTTCAAGTCTACACCTGGGTAGATATTTGGTGTGAAGATTTCTGCTCCATCTGTACCCAAGTCAACTCAGCTGTTAGTGGGAAAATGAGATGGTGAGGGAGAGGACTGGCCACCTATCCTCATGCAACAAGGCTAAGAAATGAAGTGGATAGCACTTCATAGCCATGAAATATAAGAACTACAACTATTTCATTTTTTGTGGCCAGAATTTATTATAATAAGACCTAAGGTTGTAGTTGACAGTATATGAATTTAATTCAACAATAATAGCATTCATTCCATCTAATGTCCACTAAAAAAGCAGCGGTGCAGTTGAAGTGTTGACAGCTTCAGTTTTCTTAGCATCCCTACTTAGTTCTTGAAATGTATGTGTGCTACTCTCTGTCGCTCTGCCCCTTCTTCCCGTTAGAGTGTAATAACCAATGCACTCATTATACATAATTGGGAAGATGTAATGTAAAAAATCGTATACAGGGTACTTGAAAAAAAATGTTATGGTTGTAAAGTGTAGACAGAACAGTTGGTTTAGTGACCTCCTCCTTCGTCTTTCCTTCTTTTGACTCTGGATTTCTGAAGGGTCATTGTTCCACTGAGAGGGGAGAGTCTGAGATCTTTCCCTCCCTCCCCCCATCGACCGGGCATAAATCTAGGCTAACAGGGAGAGTAGTGTTTGATATGGACATGGGGCGGAAGAGAGAGGCGGAAGCAGAAGGCGAACGGAGGCCATCCTTTGGTGTCTTTGTTTGGAAGAGAAGAGGAAAGAAGGAGCTGAGGAAGAGGAGGAGATGGAGGAGGAAGAGGGATGAGGTATCAAAGGATGAGGAGGCAGCGGAGGAGGAGGAGGGAGAGGAGAATGGTCGTGGTGGGAAAGTATGGTGGGAGAAGAGAGAAACGGATGAAGAATATGGAGGGATTGGTAGAGGAGCTGAGAGGGGTGGATGCGGGGTAGGTCGTGAAGGCTGAAGGAGAGAGGATGGGAACGCAAGGAGGGGGTAGGAGGAAGACGAGGAGTGGCGGGACCGAAGAGGGGTGCAAGGAGAAAGAGAAGTGGAAAGGGGCCGAGGGATGTGTACATGGAGGGAGAGAGATGGGTGTGCTGGACCGGGAGAGGCATCATTACCAATCCCCCCCACACACACACACACTGTCCTCCGTCGATTCTCCTACATACGTTGCTGCTTCTTCTGGCCTCTGGCCACTGCTGCTGCTGCCGTCGAGATTTATCTACTCACGGACTGCTGGCTCTCGGGATATGTGTGTCAGGGCTCCCTTATTAATACCCTGGCACTCCTCCGAGGCGTCCATACTATCGGCCCAATAGTATGGACACGACTAGGAGGAGTCTGACAGCAGTCAGAAACCAGGCATTCGTTTTATTATTATAGGGACGATATCGGGATATGGGTCCCACCATTCAGCATCATTCTCGGTCTGTCTCCTATAAGACTGGCTGTATGTCTGGCTGGCTGTCTGTCTGTGCAGCTGTGTTGGCCTCAGTACCTGCGGGAATCATATGACGGTCGATGGTTATTGAAAGAAGACGTTTTTGAGGGGAGGAAGATTTTAATAGGGTATGGGATTTTACTCAAACAGAGCGACTAAGGCGTTGCTTTACGATATGAAGTCTTAACCCATCATCAAATGCCAGTTGTTAAGTCGATAGTTATTGCTTCTGGATGCGTGTCTATTTATCCATTTAGCCTACCACTGGGAGTGGGAGACACTGATAGGCTCTCTGTCTGTTTGTCTGGATTCACCCTTTCGACAGCGTGTCCTATCTCCTTCGGGCTCACGGAGGTGGGGCCTGGGGCCCTTCTGCTGGGGATACTGCAAGAAAGGGGAGACAGTTGTTTGGCCCTGTCGACTAGCCTGCCCGCAGGGTTCAATGCTGAAGCCTTTGTTGCTGGGACGTTTTGTGTTAATTCGGGCTGGTGGAATGCAAGTAAATAGTGTGGTAGTAGTTGGAGGAGGAGGAGTTGGAGGAGGAGGGGCAGAGCTACTGGGGTCTGACTGACTAATTTATAGAGCGGGGTGGTGGTGGTGGTGATGGGGGGAGAGGGTTGGTCGATATATAGGTGTACTGGATTCTCGCGCGCATTCATAGATAACATGGTTGACCTAGTTTGGTGAACGGCCTAACGATTTGATTGCGCTGACGGCGGCAGCGGCGTGCGCGGTGCTCAGAGCAGCCAATAGCATGCGAAATGTTTAGCTTGCAAGCGGGCGTAGATGGCCTGTTACGGCTGACTTCGCCCCCTCTCTCCTCTCCCGCCGCCACCGCCGCTGTTCGACAGATAGCCCGTCCGGCTGTGGTCGCCACCGCCGTCGCGTTTCGGTTATGGAATCGTGTATTTGACCAGTGAGGAGAGGGAATCTTTTTCTGCAAAGGTCATACGATGAAGAGAACTTTTAATGGAATGCGTATTGTCCGCTGATTATAATTATACACACTTATTATTCCGCTGGCTATTATCAATTGTTCGCGTAAAGCGCTTGTTTTGCCGTTGACCGAAGGGACAGTTTTATCACGAGGTTGAGTAACCATCAACTGTTTTGCTCTAAGTTGTTTTTCTGTGTAAATATGAGTAATTTGAAGAGAGAAGACTGGGTGTGGTCTGATTTAAATGTAGCTGGGAAAACGAATTTCGTGTGCTAGGTGTATTGGTGCCTGCCACGTACCCTTCCCTCTGCCCTGACCCTCCTGGAACTCGACCTCGGACCACCACGGACTTTTCTCATTGACTACCCTCTTGACTTTACGCAGTGCTCGTGAA
>JAQFXW010003641.1:0-11735 GCA_034693945.1 Dendrobaena attemsi
TATATTTAGATATAGATCGCATTTTCAGTAAGTAAGTAAGTAAGTTTGCCCGTAATTATTTACGGGTGAAAACTAGTTATATACATAATATCGGATGACACTAACAAAGTATCTGTTGAGCTTCCTGCAGACTTACTCCCTGGAGGGCTTTCATATGGAGTCATTCAATAGCTTAGCAGGCCTAACCTTCATTAACTTAACCAGCAAGAACTCTCACCTGATGCAGATGGCATGCAGCTAGATGAGCGCCAGAGAGCACCTGATGTATGCATGCCAACCGATGGCAAGTTGTTGGGAGTCCCGGCAGCTGAAGAAGCGGACGATGTCGACAGTCCATAGAGAAGGCTGGAGGGAAGCGCTGAGACATCGATTCCGGACGGCTGGGACATGGAACGATGAAAGGAGGGAGGAACGCTTGCTGCAGGGTGAGAGGAGACGGTGGATGAAAGGCGCTGGAAAGCATTCATTGTCTCTAGAAGACTTGACCTGTTATGAAACAAGGATAGTTTATTATTTAGCTCCAGTGAACAATGCTGCCATTGATTTAGATAGGAATGAATTTTAAATTGAAATGTCTAAGTTCATGCAAAGTACAAGTTACAACCATATCTTTCTCTGTCTTTTCATAGAAAATGTTAGATTACAACTTATGTCTAATTTAATGCCAGATTTGACTGGACAAGCTCAGAAACCAGTAAGACCTATGATTTCAAGCACGCACAGTCCTTGCTATGGCCACAAAACCAGATTCTTATCTCGAGTGACTGTTGACTAAGACATTGACTGATAACGGTGGTAGAATTCTTCTGTTCAAACTCTTGCAGCAGAGCAGAAGCTGCAAACCCACCTGTTGAGCGCATTCGTCTTCTGCTGTTGCTGCTGCTGCTGACTGACAGGTGCTGCTGCCACCTGTGGATTCAGCTGTTGCTTGAGCATCATTTGCAGTAAGAGCTGCTGCTGCTGAGGAGTCAGCTTAGCGAAGGCTTCCTGCGTTTGCACAGTTCTGTGTGTCAATCGAACAATGAAGATATTAATAGAAAAATGCACTATTATTTACTACTCATTTTGATTTAAACGTGGACACATTATTCTCCAAACATTGCAGTCGTGTTTAAGACCAGTTCAAGCACTGAACTGTCACTGCTGTGACGGCTACACTAAACAACACAACCAGTTAAAAGTAGGGGCAACACAATGGCTCATACTAGAAGATTTTGCAGGACTGTTAAAAAAATAAATAATATTAATCAAGAGATCGATATTCTAACAACTGAAAATCAAGATAAAATAATCATAGATTTTCTGATATGATGCAGTCTGATACACTAATTTCAATCAGACATGTTCACTGTTCATTGAGTTCAATTCTTAAAACACAAAATAGTCTCTGAGTTTGTGTCACCTCAGTTGCTGCTGAAGCTGTTGCTGTTGTTGCTGCTGTTGCTGCTGTAAGAGCAGCAGCTTCAGCTGGTCCTGATGATGCTGCATCTCAGTTGCACTGTTGTTCAGCGGAGGTGATATCTACAAAATTAATGTTGAATCATCTCAAAGCAAATAAAATTTGTTTAATTTTCAAACACACCAGTACCTCAGCTACCCATCTATCCAATGTGAAATAGTCTAGCCTGTGTGAGAAGTTCCATAAAATTTTCAAGTATGTGTGGATGTGTGTTTGTGACTTTAAATGTTGTGCGTTGATGTATGAATCACGACATATAAAAAATCTTTTAAGTACGTGTCAAAATCACTACTTGCAGGACTCAATTTAGGCAAATACAACAACATTAAGCAAGCACTACTATTCTACAGCAAAGTAGTGTTTGTAGAGCATAACCATATGAAATCAGAGGAATTCTGTTTCTCACTTTGACAGGAGCAGCGGCAATAAATGGAACGGACCCCATTTTCTTGATCAATTCTCCTAAAAGAACAGCAGAATAAATTACAGTATTCTGCTGGTCTAAATAACTACAACTTAATTGTGTGTTGAATTTAGTTTAGCTTTAACTCAGCAAAACCTGTCAAACTTCAGTCAAACACACATTCACACAGTAATAAATATGATACAATTTATGCTTTAATCTGACCTAAACTAAAGTGATCATTTCATAACAAATGATACTGAACGAAACAGAATCCTAGCAAAAAGGATTAGAGTAGTCAGAAGAACATACAGTCACTAATGGTTACAACAATTAAGTAATTATACAGTAATCGTAATTGTAGCATCTATTTTGCAGAAAAACCTCATCTAGTCATCTATAGAAAAACAACCAATGTAACAACTATAGAGACAGCTTTCAGACATTATCCACGGATGAAGAAGAATATTAAAGCGAAAAAAATAAAATAATTCAGACTGTACTGGGTTATTAATCAATGTAGTACATGTTATGAAATTAAACTAGTCCTCACTGTCGAATTTACTGAGTGACAGAATTCTGTGATTTTAAGATTAATGGAAGAGAAGTCAAAGTCTCCTTAAAAACACCAGTTGTCTTGCATTAGCATCAAAGACTAACTCATCCTACGAGGACCAATAATACTAAGCGACCCGATAACATTAAACCAAAGAAGACTCACCAAGAGGTACAAAAGAATCGTCCGCTCCCTGCTTTACGACCAGATTCATGCTGAAGTAACCAGCACTAAACCACTCGGCCATCTCACTCGATGAAAATGGACCTACAGTTCAAGCACCATCACAAAATCGATTCCATCAATCGCAACAAAAAACAATGAATAAAGACCAATTCTCCTGCCAATTTGCAACAGCCTATAGCCAATAATATCATGTTATGCTAGCAACTAGCATCACATTACAACCAGCTGCTTTCATGAGCTAACAGGAGCTAACCAATGGGATTTCACACACGGTTCAGAAATGTAAGTTCTCAGTCAAATTCAGCACGAAAGGCATATCATTATATCTGCTATCTTAATTTTTCCTCATTTGTTTGTCTGTATGTATGCATTTATCTGAGTCTATCAGATTGTCTTGTCAAGTCTGCAATGCTGCATACCCCTTAAATTCATTAGAAATACTGTATCTTTCAGAATCCCTTATACTTTAAGAAATCATTTGCAATTCTAACTGTAAGACAGTAAGATCTCTTGACTTTCATGGCAAAGCAGCAAACATGGCTTTTGATGTTGTGGTATCAGCTAGCAACATGAGATAGATAGATACATAGATGGACTAATAAAGACTATATCTATCCATACTCCATAGTTACCTACTTCGTCTTTATTCCCTGTTTAAATACAGGAATGGCTTTAAAAATAGGTAGAGTCCGGCTTCTTAACTATCGCACGATTTCATTCCCATTTCTACATACATCATCTTTATTTCAATATTTTGTTCAACACCAACATTTGCTTTCGTCCAGTTTAAGCTCAGAAAAGTGTTCACTTTACTTTTAGTCCTTGTGAATGAATAAGAAATTTATCGTTTTCCGTTAGTTTTGTTAGCAAGATAGTAGTGATGAACGCAATTTGCTAACCTTGAACTTGTCCCTGAGGATCTCTATAAAACCATTTCTTAGCATCTTCGTGATCCGGTGGCAGGAAGCCCTTCTCTTTGGTGCTCACCGGCTCTTCATCAGCAGACATACTGGCATAGAGATTCTCTACCTGAAGCTCCAAATGATCAAAATTCACCTCGGCCTCTTGTCCCTCTCCAACACTGCAGGCACAGTTAGATCCTGGCTCTGCAGCAAGTGTTAAGCCTCCCTCCATGGCCAGCTTGTCACTAGCAATTGCACCATCTCCAGAATGCTGTCCAGCACCATCTGTGGCTCCATTTGGAGCCTCAGACGCTTTAGACAAATCATCCACTTCAGCACTTGTATTGTCTGAAGAGGATTCCTCCACTGCTATCTGTTGCTCATGCTGGGCTGGAACATCTTGATCCAATGCATCTGAACCTGCAGTAGCAGTTCCACTCGCACTCGATTCAGCCTCACACTCATTGACTGCACTCTCCTGAAAACAACATTAAGATCAAATAACTAACACTTTCAACCCCCATATCATTTTAAATCATCTTCTATCCATGTCTTGCATCTTCCTCCTATCCTCCTATCCCCTTTCAACTTCTCTCTCTTTCAACATATCTTCTGGTCTCCTATCAAATAATTTTCAATCTTCTAATCAACTTCCTTCTTTCTTCCCTCATATTTTAGCTCTTGTCTTTCTTTGGTGATCTTACCTTAAGCTTAGTCTTCCGTTATCTACTCTGACTTTTCATATCCTAAGCACTCACCTGACGTGGACTTGCCTTCTCCACCGCTAAGACATTGTCATCAGCCTCTTCTTCATCTCTATGGCTGTCTGTCTCTTGACTTCTTCTCTCTTTTTTCTCCTGTTGCTCTAGATCCTGCACAGAAAATACCAACTCCCAGTCTTAATAAATGCAAATACATTTAATAGCAATCGCCAGAAAAGAAAAAATAACGAAAACAGGGATCAGAGCAGAGTTCAGTACTGGTTCCGACTAGTAACAATTTCCCATATATGTTTCACTGCAGCCGGTGTGTGTTCTCTCTAGAGCTGTACCGATATCACTTTTTGCAGATTACGACGATACCGATTATAACCGATTATTAAAGTAACCGATTATGCCGATACCGATTATTTTGAAATTTTACCGTGTCTACTTAGTCTACACATATTGAGCGTTGTGAGTGTCTATAATTCTATACCCTGCTCAAGTTCTCAATAACTGTCTAATCAGGCAACAACAAATTCCGCTAACTGCGTTAGGTGGACGATGGGTCATTGAGCCATAAGTATGCTACCCAGTACAAACCAGTCTACACGCTAGGAAGTAGTTTTAAATCACTTGGCAAAGGGGTAATAAATGGCGAGTGACGAGCCATCAAAAATAAGAAAAATACTTTTTATATCGGCACCGATTACGGCTGCCGATGCCAATCATGCCGATTACTCTAATCATCGGCCTGATACCGATGTTAGTATCGGTACAGCTCTAGTTATATCCCCTAGGCAGTCAACCACAGATACACAGTCTGGGTCCATGTTAAATCTGGCTTCACAGCATATCATAACACAGCTGAGCATACTGTGCTCTAGGTAAGTAAGGAAGTGCAAATGCTTACCTTAAGTGACATGAATGCTCCACTGGAGTCAAAGGTTCCAATGTCATCAACATCATCAGTACTCCACTCAGGCAGGTCTAAAATCCAAACACATTCGTTCATTCCATCAAGCACCAAATTTATATTCTGTTAAAATTATACAATACAATACATACATCAAAGGCAGATTAATCCTTTGAACCGTCCGTTATCCATAGTGTTACAGAAGCCCAGGATTCAAAGGGTTAACTAAGGCAACTCACATGCTTATCGCACTTTCTGACTATTCATCAGCAGGAAAGTAATAACAGCATGAGCATTCATCCAGTAACAAGCATGTCTGGTTGAAAATATAAGTAATATGTATGTAAGCAAATATTTACGAGAGAATTATGATTATTGTACAGCTGACAAACTTGGGTGGATATGTATAAGTTAATAGGCCTATTTGTCTTCGAGATCATTTAGATTTTATCACTCGTACCTAGGGTATATCGAACATAACTTTTTAATGGCATCACGGTTAATCAGTTATTCATCGGTTAATACATCACAATTTGCAGAAATGGACCCCCTACAGTTACCCAAAACCTACAAATTATATTCTGTGCAAAAACGTTTGTTAAAAAAGTGGGGGGGGGGAATCACCCTGGTAGCCTGAGGTCTTAAGTATTCTGTAGTACAAAACAAAATTAAAAAAACATCCAATACCTGATTCTTCATCATAAGCAGAGTTTGAGCTAACAGAACGCCTGTATGAGGGAACTGATCGATCGCGATATGAATCTTCGCTCATCCTTCGATCCATCAATCGCTCTCGATCACCGTCACTGGTCTTTTCCCATGGTTCCCTCCATCTGCGGCTTGCTGCAAATGGAAAAAGTTTACACAATAGTTCAAACTTTGGTATTAAAGCAATACGAATATTGGAATAGCGTTCCTCTCTCACAGAAAAGTGCACCTTCATTTGTAATTAATTAAGATAGAGATATTTCAAATTTAGACAGAACATATAAAATTGAAAAATTCAAAAAGCATAAGACAAAAACTTTCGTGATGTCAGAAAACAACTGCTAGCAAACAGAACCATACTTTAAATTATTTAATATAAATAACTCAGAATTCACTGTCAAGCAAAATAAATAAGATAATAAAAAATAATGACTTACTAGATCTTTGGGTCGGTTTTCTCCAACTGCCCTCATTTTCCTCGTATTTTCGGCTCATCCTCCAGTTTTCTGTTGACATTGAGCGAGAAAACTCTCCATGTGACGACGATGATGTAGACATATCATCAAAGCTGCGACCCGTATAACCAAATCCTCGGCCTCGGCTGACAGAAATATTCAAAACAATCCAGTCAATAAAAAAACAATGGGAATACAACACGAAAAATGTTCAACAACAAATCAGAAGTTTGCACTTGTAATGGCATGGCAAAGAATGAGTGCATTTCTGCTCACCTGTCAGTGTCGTGCACGTCTCGTGGGATCCTGCTTCCACGAGGGAAGCTTTCTTCCTCTGCAGGCCCTCTGCTGGAGTAGAACCCTCCGTTGCCTCCAACCTCACTTCTGCCACGCCCTAAACACAAACTCAACCCAGTGAAGGCAATGCAATAAAACAATTGAATACTTTAAGAACACCCTGACAAAACACAGAAATGCCCAGAAAACTCAGAAAACTAGCAAACAACCACCACAAACAGAAATAACTGAATGAATGGCATAAACCCTGGAATTGCAGAAGCAAGGAAAGCCCATAGAAAGTTGAAAACTTGTGGAATCTAGGATCAAGGGCTGATTCTATTCTTTATTCTTAACACTTTAATGTATATATTCTCTCTAAGCCCAAACTCAGTGCATGTGCAATCTTGCATGTTCTGAACCTGCTGCTCACAAAGATTTTATAATATTTGTATTGTTTGACCAGAGTAGTAGGGACATAGCTAACGGCTAAATGAAATGACAAAAAAACACCCACCCCTGCCACGTCCTCGGTCCACATCACCTCTCAGGCCTCCTGGAGGCACAGCTGAACCTCGACCAGTCAAACGAAGAACAGCCATGCTGTTGACAGCTTGTGAAAGGAGATGCTGTAACATAACAAGAACGACAATTCAAATCAGACGTGTACCAATCCCAAGTCTATAGCAAATACGTTAACAAGACAACATCACAATAGTAGGAAAAATGGTAGACATCCCCTTGTTGCCTTTTTAGATATCATTCTCTTCTCTCTCTCCATCCTAGTCACAAGCTAGTCTTCAAGCTGCTTATAGCAGTCAAAGTTCAGAAGTCACAGGTCTCTCTCCAACCACTTTTTAGAAGACTTTGTCAAACATTTACGCCCAATTTACTGTTTAATAACCTCCATCATTGGGACATGTATCGCATGCCTGCATAATTCTGCAATAGCGACGAGCACAGGTTATCTTCACTCATTATTGTTGGAAGGCATCCATCTCCTTATGTAAACTTACTGTGGATGATTGTCAGTTTGTGTTACTAAACGAAACCACAATACAATACAGTTGTAATGATATCATAAAATAATGGCCGAACCAACTGTGACACTTCAAAGTTTTCGCTTGGCAGCACAGCATCAGCTGTGGCCACATAGAGGAGAAAAGCATTCAAACACTAACAAACATAGCAACACAAACTTTATAAGAATTATATATTGTTTGACGAGATTAGTAGGGACATCGCTAATGGTAAAATGAAATGCCAAGAGAACAGCACCCACCCCTGCCACGCCCTCGATCTCAGGCCTCCTGGAGATATAGATGTTCAGACAGAGTGACAACAGAGGGACTCACACAGTGCTAATGTGACCAGATGATGCCAGATACAGACCTGTTCATCGTCTGTTTCCGGTTGCAGTGCCAGCGGTTGTTGCAGCCTGTCACTCAAAATCACCTTCAACTCCTTCAGATTTTCTGGCACTGGAATTGGAGCAGCAAAGAGTGCCAGCATCTCTTCACGCCCATAGCGGTAATCAGCCAACTTGTACCTCTGTGTGGGGCCAACACTAACTGCCTGAGATGAAGGACCATGAGATGCTGTAGTGTTTAATGCAGTGGAGGAAGTGGAAGGAATGGCAGACACGCTCCCATCTGACAAGTTTCTCAACCTGAACACACACAAAAGTACAGACTATCAACAGATTGTCAACATCGTCGGAAACCATGACTGAAAATATTCTATAAATCTTCTTAACTTTCCTTTATATTTTATATCACTATGACAGCTCAGAGTGGAGACTAGATAAGAATAAAATAATGAAAAAGTAATGCTTGCAATATCAAGCAATCAATCACTGGTCAAGAGTGATAAAAATGACAGTAGAAATACTATGCGCAGCAAATAAAAATTCAATTTAAGTCATGTTTTGTCTCCTTAATCTACAGTGACTTCTCATTAGCCTGGAATGGTGTCAACCAATCCTGAGCAAATGGAAACTCTAATTGCTGACAGAACAGTGATAACTGACCGCATCATATTTTGATCCACAATGACAGACACGAATCTATCTTTGCCCGGGCTGGATTTCAATAATACTTTTTCTGTTCACACTGAAGCATCACTGAGCACCATTGAGTGAATGACTACAATCCTTCTTAGGCCAACCTGGACTTGCTTTGACCACAGATTCCACAACTAAGCTATAGGACGTCACATAAATTGTGTGTCATGTATGCAGTTATTTCTTTTTAACATCTAGACTCACCATTCTGGGCCAAACTTTAGGGTGGAGGACGTCATTGCACGAAGGCGATGGAAATGATGGACCAAAATAACGCACAATACTCAGTTTGAATCCATCTAAGTCTAGTTTTCAGGCAATTGAGCTGTAAATAAAAATCAGACCAAAATATGGCTCAAGACAGCTTGGTACAGTCTGGAATTGGATAAACTAACATGAGGTCATCAAGAGACAAGTCATTTATATCTACATTTCAAAAGCTAATAATTAATCCAGTAACTGTATTAGAATTCAGCAGAGAACAGCAGTAATTAGGAATACCTGTTCCACATATTCATGCACCAATTTTGACTCCAAACTATCTTCAGAAACTATGCTCTATACAGAAATCATGCAGTTTGTGTCATTATTTTACTAGATATTGTAGAATGGATTAAACAAAACCAAGACTTTTGAAATTTTTTGCACTTCGATGTAAAAGACCTATAACATCCAGTTTTCATTAACAATGGGAACAGTGCAGTGCACACATTAACTCTCCTTTCATCAAATTACATACGTAAAAATTACATAAGGTCAAGATTAGAAAACTATGAATGGAATACTCAAAATTCAAATCCAAATAAACTGAAAAATATCATATATGTAGCACATCAAACACAATTGTTAAAATGTTAAATGCAAATCAGATAATTTATCAAATTTAACAGAAACATTTCAACAATGATAAACATACGTAATAAAATCACCGATTAGTCTGTCGCTTATCCTGAGTTCAATCTGCAGCAGAAAAAACAAAATTTTGATAATTTGATGCTAAATGGAGTACATTGTGGGCTCTTACTTAATTCCAATATGTCAATGCTAATTTTGACACTCCGAATATAACCGGGGTTAAAAACGCCCCCAACGGTTTTCCACTAGTGCTGCACATCCTCTTAAGTGATATTGATCCAGTGGGGTCTGGGGCAGAGGCCAACAAAATTTTGAGAAATTGACACCAAATGGAGTATGTTATGGGCTCTTACTTACTTTCAATTTGTCAATGATGATTTTGACACTCAGAATATAACTGGGGTTAAAAACGATCCCAAAGGTTTACACTAGTGATGCACATCCTCTTAAGTGATATTGACCCAGCGGGCCCCAGGAGCCGAAATTGTTTTGATAATTTCCCATATTTTTATCACTATAGTGACGCACATCCTCTTAAGTAGTATGAAATCAGCGGGTTCAGAGCAGAGCCAAGGAAATTGTTGTAATTGTATGTCAAAATGGAATACATATTTGTCCTTCTTTTTAACTATTTGCCAACTGCACAAAACAGCTTACACAAGTGCACAAATTTAGTTAGAACTGCACATTTGTGTAGAACTGAACGTTAAAAAGCTCTATACCTTGCACTCAGAAACATTTGGAAACTATAACTAGAATGCTGCACCATTTTCATAACTATCATAAATAATTAAATATCATGTAATCACGACATTGAAAGAGTGTGAAATGTGACTTTAACAAAAAAAATACAGGAAATACAGGACACTTTTGCAAAAATACAGGATTTTATAGGACAAGCAACGAAATAAAGGAATTTACAGGAAATACAGGACCGATAAGACCACTGCTATAAACAGAACATAGGCAACAATAACTTTAGAAGTAAGGTAAATGGATGAATAATCAGACCTGCAAATTGCCTCTTCTGAGTAGTGACTGCAAATTAACTCTTACACATCAATCCAAATTAGAAAATGGTTTATTTTATCTAATCCGTCATGACATTGAAACATCTGGCACATATCTTTCCCTAAGTGTAGAAAAAATAAACTGAAGACTGGTATGTCTGTCAACCCTTCTCTACTCACAACACACGTTTGTACCAATGTGCCGACTTTATAAGTTACATTTACAATGTATACGTACCTCGACGGCGCTGCTTCACCACAATTCAGTACACCCTGTCGCCTTTACTGGAGGGGTGGCTATGGGTTAATCTCAAGCATTTAACCCTCAAACATCTAGAGCGTCGACAGCATTATCTATTGAACACCTGTTGACATTCAAAACACCATTCATACGTCCGTCCTGAGGTTTACCCGTATCATCCAACTAAAAACATATATGCGTACAGTAATACGAGACTAAGGTTGACTTTTTTGATTATTTTAATTCACAAAAAACCGTCTAGTTGCACAGATATAAATAAATCACAATTTTTATCCGATGCCAAAAATGGCGACTTGTTTGACCACGTGACAATAAAATGCCGTCAGGTCCCGGATATTGAAGATCAAAAACATTCTAGCGTTCTAAGCTACAATAATCATTATTAAATTTCCGTATTTCAAGATGAAGTAGTTTTTACGCAAATTGAGCAGATTTTTCAGCTCAACACAGACCCAGGATGTGAAATTAAATTACTTGTACCATTTCAATGATAGTCCCAAAAGCAGAGGTGGAAAGTTTGTTTTTATCATTGTTCAATTAGTTTTCTTGTTTAGAAAACAAAAAACAGCCGAAAAGCCAAGAAATGTTGGATTTCTGATTTTTTAATTGTCCACTCTTAGAATTTTATGAACATTAACTCAATGGCCGTAATAATCAATAATCCCATATGTAAATGTAGAGTTTTCGATTCTTAAAAAGAACTAGTGCATGATAGCACAGTAGGCCCACAGTAGGCCTATAATATAATTACACTGACCACCACGAACTTGCCTCTGGACAGTTAACCCTTTTGATTTTACGCAGGGCTCGAGAATTGGCTGGTGCTTTGCGCTTGGCCTCCCTGAGCGCTCTAGAAGTTTCGAGATTACGATTATGATTATAATTACATACTGTGATGATAGGCTACCACCACAGTATATATAATTACACAGTACGTCGACTCACATTGCTGCCTGTTAACCATTATTTGTTTCTAAAAATAGC
>JAQFXW010003642.1:0-11735 GCA_034693945.1 Dendrobaena attemsi
AGTACAGCACGCTAACGACTAAACTGCAAACACAGTCCAGCACGCTAACCACTGTACTAACCAAGCACCCCATGTGTTGTACTAACCAAGCACCCCATGTGTAAATATACACATTTCTATGTGTATATATGTATAAGTATATATATATTATATACATACATATGCCTCCATATCTGTTAATCAATCTGTCCATCTCTATGTATAAATACACATGATGAGCAATGATCATACATCCGTGTTTGTACACGTGTGATAGTTTATTTATTTTATGTTACGTCATGCATTTTTTTTACACAAATACCAGTATTCCGGTATGACTAACATTGCAAGATAAAACGACTGCCAAGATATTGGTTTTTTTCAGGACTCCTCCCACCAACAAGAGATCAGCTAACTTTTTTCTATATTCCATTCAATATCAAAATCTAGTATCTTATGTTATTTCAGATTTGCACTTATTTATTTATTACATAGAGAAAGAGAGATAGAGGGGAGAGACATGTAGGACATTTTCTGTCATTATATAATATAATAATATGTGTATATTCAATATATAAAACAACCCAATTGAATATAGTTAAGCACCATGGATATATATGAATACATTATATATAATAAAATATTATGTATATAATTATATAATTATTACTACATATTATACACTTTTATTTATCTGGTCTCTCTTACTCTAACAGAACGAGACAAATGTTCAAGCAGGAAGATAACACAACACCTCATACTACACCTCTACTATAAACCAACATCAATCCCAGCATGGTCTTGGTCTCTTTGTTACTCAGGATGTGATAACTGATCATACGGACTTTCAATGCTAACGAGTGTATGAAGGGTTGAGGGTTCGACTCAGACCCAAGCCACTCATAGGGACATTGAGAAAGTTTTTCAGAAAACAATTGCTTATGGCACTTCTGTGTGTAAACTACAACATTTATCAAATGTAGGGTATACCATAAAAGGTTGGATTTACAGAACAAGAACAGCAGCTGTGCACAGAAAATTCTGCTGTGCAGATATCCAATAAGCTTTTCAGCCATTACTATTGTGCAGAAGTTCATGCTAGCTAATAAAGGAGATGACCGTCAGAGGGAAGAGCATCTAAATATCACATATTCTCTAGACACCACATGAAAGGCTGCTATTAAATGACAAGCCAACATATTATTTCATACAGGCTGCACAGGTCACAGTAAAAAGAAGTATTGCACAGTATGGTAAATAAAACATTGTCAACCAGTCACATCATATTCTAAGCCAAGTTCACAGATTTCTAGAGTACAATTACATGAGTCTAGCTCAGATTAAGCCACAGGACCAACTTGGGGTTTAAATGGAGTTTAAACAGGTGAAAGTAAGTATGTACCCTATATTCTTTATTGTACTAGCTGTCAAACAGCACTCTGATTTACAAAACTTCAGTTTATATAATTGTAGGCCTACATAAATTACAATGAAAAAAATAAATTTCAAGAGAAGATAATTACTGAGGGTTATTTGATAATTCTGTGTATTTTTCTGATTAATTAGGCCTATGTTACAGCCGGCTTACTTAAAATAATAGAAATATAATTTAAGGTTAGTAATGCTGCACGTCCTATTAGTTTAGCAACAGTCAATTGTGAATAGGCTCTAATTGCAATTTAAACTTTGTATAAATTAATGGTAGGCGACTGGCTTTAGATTGCTACAGTAATGAATAGACTTAAGCACTGACGGAGCAAGTGTGGATAACCGAATTTTTTGCACTTTTATTGTTTGACCTGCAATTGTTTAACCTTTTTAAATGAACATGCACTAAAATGTATGGAAAACTGATCAATTTTATATTGAAAGGGTAAAGTGCAGAAATATATTCATACCATCAAAGAGTTATTCTCTTTTCAAATCTGCAAAGACCATTATTCCTGTTCAACAATTAGCTGTGAATGAAGCACATTGAAGCAGCGGTCTGGAACAGTCTTTAATTAAAAACATATGACCCTGTTGAACCTGTTCCCAGCCAGCCTAGCTGCATTGCATTCAGTAGCCTCTGGAGACCTGTTGCCTGTTGGTCTTGCACTTCCATACATTGATGCTGGCACATCATGCTCTTTCCTGCATTCTGTCATGTTGCCACCATTTACAACCTTACCCATAGTCTCTAAGTGACACACTCCTACTTTATCAATTTGTACCTGTTAACTCAGTTCTTTACCCAGCCCAGGGTTTGAAAACTTGTATTCCACTGGCTTCATTAACACTTATATGCCGATGATGATAATGATGCAACATACTGCTCAGCAACTGGTTTACCAAATATTATATATATCTGTTTCTAGTTAAGCTGATTGTATCTCATTTCTCATTTGTATCTCTAAAAGCCCATCTGTGCAAAATGCACTTTGTTCTAAACTTTTTCACTAGAACCTGAGAATGTATTAAATCAGCTTTGTATTCATTAGCCAACTGTCTAAGGTTCAGTCATTTGCCACTGTTGTCTGAAGAAGATAGGTGTCCAGCTATAGAACCTATTAGGCTACAAATCATCCAGTGGCAGAGAACCTCACAGTGACTTTGTGAACTTGCATTCAGTGTACTCCCTGGTGCTCAGTATATGATAATTTCACATCTGTAATCATAATGCGGTGTGGCATTGTGAATCTTAATAAACGATAATATTATATAATTGCTAATTATTAATTAAGTTGCAGAACAACAACAATTCGGGTTATGCATCTCTACGTCGACGTACAGAACTGGTTAATCTTGCTCCTCAGACGGGTTTCCTGAGAAAGTCTTCAAATGGTGAAGTGCCTTCACTAACCAATTCATCAAGTAATAACAGCAATCCAGCCAAGTATGGCCAACGAGAAACGGGATTCGTTGAAAAGCTACTGGTAAGACATACTGCGATTAAGATATCGATAGTCTATATTGGAATACATGTCATCTTCTCATGACGGCATAGCTTTATTAAGGATATAATCTGATTTTCTGCACAAATAAATTGTAAAAATTATTAGGATTTACTATGTTGTGCTCATCCATGGTACGAATTAACGCTTACTTCATAAATACGGAGAAACTTAAAGCTCTGTTAGTGTGCTAGCAATCTTTCTCCGGCGCTTCAATGCACTAAAAATCTAAACTTTGATGACGCATAGAAGCACTGCCTATTGTTTGTATTTAAGTGGAGAAAATGGTGTCATGAAAATAGTTTTCATCTGCTGAGATAAGTTATATCCTGGCAAATAATTTAATTATTTGTTTGACGTTATTGTTTAGGCATCTGGAGCACTGCAAGCTTAGCTTAAGTTTGATTGTTATTTGAATGTATTTCTGGGGTCAGTGTCTGTATGTAAACTTAAAGTTACATTGTTTTATGCACATAATGTGTAAATGCTCCTTTCTTTTTTATTGTTTTATAGCATTCCTATGGCTTTGTTCAGTGCCACAATCGACAAGCCAGACTGTTCTTTCATTTCAGTCAGTTTAAAGGAGATTCAGATTCGTTGAAACTTGGAGGTTTGAACTGTGCAACATAACTTCCTTCTATTGTATTGTATTGTATTTGTGAATTTATAAAGCGCTTCTCACAGCATTTGCCCGTCAGAAGCTCCCAGTGTGAAGACTCCAAGAGAAGAGATAGGTTTTGAGATGAGAGAAAGATGTAGACACATAGTGAGAAAGGTGGAGCAAAGACGAGGGGAAGTGAATTCCACAGTGATAGACCTGGGCTAGCAAAGGATCGAGTCTGGGCCATTGTGGTCCCGACAAGTGGAACAAAAAGGTTGAGGTGATCAGAGGATCGAAGAGGACGCAAAGACGTCGCAGACGTCTATTGGCTTTTTGAATAGGTTTATGTGACCATTTGTTACATTATATTTCATTAGTGGTTTTACATTCAGTATGTCCGATGTCCATATACATAACTGAAAGATGGGTGGTACAATAGGAGTTGGCAGTTAAGCTAATAATTAATAGTGTTTGTATTTGTAAAACATATTGTATTTTTGTACTAGTCTTACTACCCGGCTTATTCATAATTTGGCATTAGTAGCCTTCAGAGAAGTATACAGAACATAATGCATAAATGTTGTATCGCCCATTAGTGAATTCACATTCGCTCAGGTGTTGAAGCTAGTTAAAGCAATTTGACGTATCCCACATGAACATGTTTAGATCATTGCAGCTGATGAATTTGTTTTAGACATTTTGAAATTTGAGGAGGCTTGTGATCATTTTACCAATAAGCCAGTGGCAGTTTCTCTAATGCGCCAGCCCGGCATCAAGAAGTCGGGTGAGATCATGAGTGAAACTGCAGTGATTGGAACCGTGTTAACAGAAGCCAAGCCATCACGACCCATCTGTGTAAGCTCACAGTTTAGTAATATTTTTTTAATTTGATGATTGTTCACTAATCTGTTGCAGGTGTACTTGATATATGCTGGTGTCAGCAGTTATAGTGTTCTGTATTATGTAGTGTAATGTTATGTAATGTTAGTATTAATAATAGTTATAAATTGCTCTTCAGTAGCACTCTCAGCATGATGGACCTGTGGAAAGAGAAAGTCTATATGCATTGAAGAGTTGCAGAGAAAACACCTCCAATATCTTGTTCAGGATAACTGGAGTTCGTTCATTTCAAAGTGAAGAAGAAGAGGACAGCAAAATTTATTACTGGTGTTGCAACTGTTGTTTAAACAATGATGTTCATAGGAAGAGATGGATGCTTTGAATCACCCTAAAGGACAGGAAAAGGAATGATTACATCAGAAAGAAACTTGGTGTGGCTTGTGTAACAGATAAAGTGCGCGAGACCAGATTGAGGTGGTACGGGCATGTGATGAGAAGAGAAGATTACATCTGTATTAAAAGAATCATGAATGCAGAAGTCTACGGAGGACGCAGCCGAGGACGAAAAAGGAAAAGATGGAGTGACTATATATGATAATGAAGAGATTGAAGTTGAAGAAAGAGGACACCGGAGACGGGAACAAGTGGAAGAGGAGGATCCGAGTGGCTGACTCCAGCGAGGGATTAATCCAAGCCTGAAGGAGAGAGAGAATCACGTCTCAAATAATTGTTATCAAGCATAATTATTGCTTCACAACTGGTGTTCAATATGTCAACCACAGGGCCGTATTAAGGCGGAGGATGCTGCAGCCTCAGGCCCACGGCCTCAAATAGGCCGCGGCGCCCACTGGCAAGAAGAATAACAATGATAAGATAATAATAGGCCCCCCATAGTGAAATTCGGACATTTCAACTCGCCCCACATTCCATATGTTTAACTTTAACTGTCTATCGGATACATAGACACTCCACTCCAGCAATAGGCCCTATTTTTACTGATTATACTTATAGCAGTTATCTTTTACTTAGGCCCTACTTATTTTCTGCTTTCATTTCATCTATTTCCGGTGTCTATCAAATTTTCTGCTTTCATTTCGTCTATTTCCGGTGTCTATCAAATTTTTTAAGGTTTAATTGTTCACTAAATTTATTATTTTAATGATTTTTTTATTTTCTTTTATATTTTTCTTCAAATAAAATCAATAATCATTAGGCTGAACCTAAAATATGTATGGATGTAGGCCTATTAGGCTAGTTACTGTTTTATTCATGTATTTTATTTTCTCAATTGAAGCTCATTAAAAACCATTTAATATCAACCATGGGTCAAAACGTTTAGGCTGAATGCCCTGTCGCTGTTGTGCATAGAGAATAAACTACTCAAACAATTTGATTTGGAATCTGTAGGCCCTAGCCTAATTGAAGAATATGCGACTAAAAAAATCTTGAAAAGTTAACGTCGAACAGTCCAAGATTTCAGTGATCAAACAAAACAAACTCATGACTCGTCGAACTGTCAACTGTAGTCTATGGAACTCCAGCTCACAAAAACTGCAATTTCATTTAAAATTATTGGCAATTTTGCATAGATTTTTAGTTTGATTACCTGAACAAATTATTAAAAATTGCTTTATTTCTGGAAAACGATGTTAACTGCATTGAACATAACAAAAACATATCCTGCTATCTTTTTTGTCACCTTAGGGTTTTACGTCATAAATGTTGTTAAAATACGCCCACCCCAAATCTGCAGCCACAGGCCCAGTCGACCCTTAATCCGGCCCTGGTCAACCACCACATGTGGCCACACATGTTGTTAGTCCCCTTTATTAAATTTTTATGGCCTTTTTATGGCCTTTGTACGGGTTCCTGAGGTAGGCCTATCCTATCCACAACTTCCCACAAGGATATCAAAAACCTTAAAGAGACTCCGTCCGAATATGTGTGCAAAAACCTTAAAGCGACCATACCAGACCATGTGTGATTACTGGCTTCAGACACGACATAACAAAATCGCTTTTTGGTAAAAATTTTTGCATCACACGTTCTATTTGAAATATTTGGGTGAAATTTGGCAAGTAAATATGAATTAACTTTCAGTCTATAAAATTGGATTTAAAAATTCCTACTTTTGACCGAAATATTAGCAGAAGACATATGAGGTAATTTTTTGCCCACTCTGTAGATAAGCCTACATTATTCTATGAGGTTCACTATAAAAAACACTTGGAAATCCTAAACTAAAATAAATTATCACTGAAGCTGTGTAGCATGGTCCTCCTTTTATTTGTGTGCTGTAATTCAACTGTTGGGAGTTAGTTCGACTACCCAGACTTCAATACTTCAAATTTAATAACTTAACAACCCACATAAAAATATATATTAGTAATAAAGAGGTAGTGCGAGGAATTGAACTTACAGCCTTCTCATTGTCTTTCTGAAACCACGTTTTGAGATATTTCTTTAGAAACGGAATAATCTCATGATCGTGTGCCTTGACTGCATTATGGTAGTTGACCTGCTTTCTCATGACCCCATAGGCCCGCACAAAAGCACCTGCAATGAGGCTGTGAACTCCGAACAAAATGGCTGACAGATATACTGCAATGAAGACAGTGCTGAGGCCTAGGTGAGCCTCGCCCATTGCGACCATTGCTTGAGTATTTCCACGAACAATGGCCACCAGGGTAACAAAGGCTGCACCCACGCTGTGGAACTGTACCAATTCACTTCCAAACAACTGAAACAGATATTTGTTAGGCAAGTTAGTGGAAGCAAGACAAGATAATATTGCTCATTTGTTACATGCCATCTTCAATGACATCCCTGACAGACAAAGTACCTGGTTCTAACAAACACATGTATATGAGCCAGAAGTGTAGCAAAGCTGTTGGTGGGCCCTTCTGCAGAGCTTTGGTTATGGGCCCTTTGAGCCCTCTTCGATTTCAAAGAAAAAAACTCAGTAAAAACATGCTGTTACACAATTAGGCCTATTTCTGGTCAAAAGGAAAAGAAGTCACTATATAAATAGAATTGTTTTTTTGGCACATCAGCTGTTTACTAAATAACGTAATTATGAGCAGTATATTTTGTTACTGAATGTAAGTAACAAAATATACTGCTCGCTGGGGGCCCTTGTGCATTGCACAACCTGCCTTACACACATTGTTACACAACTGATATGAGCACAACTGCAATGCAGCATTCAACTTTTCCTCAACGTATATTTTATGATGTATGATTTTTGTCCTGCTCTGTGATTTAACTAGTCCAGCTTTGAATGACTCTGATATTTTCTTGTCTTGGTTTGTCTAATCTAATACAAATAACAATATGTGACATTCTAGATTCTAATTTCCTAGTAAATTCATTCAGTCATTCCAAGCATTGATAGGCCTATAGTACTTATCCAAGATTATTAATTAATCACAGATACTCAGAAATAAGATACTCTAGAATCTGCAGCTAATTCAAATTCTCGTAAAATGCCATCACTACGAACAAAGTCTTTTCTGCGTCTGATGATCTGTTTAGAAAGTCTCTTGAATACGACCAGAATCACGCGTCATCAGAAATATTATTACAGTGTGGTGGTCGAAGGGTGACTTACCAGAAAGGCTGTCAGAGAGAAGATCACCATCAGCAGACTGTAGATCAGCGTACAGCCAAAGATCACACAAAACGAAGCTCTGAATGCCAGGTGGAATGTAGCAAAAAACTTTATGAAGCTCAGCTGTTTTACAGCCTTTGAGAACAAAAACGTATACACCACATGCTACATACTACTTAAGAAATTGCATACCAGTTTGTGCAACATGATTAAAGTAATGACGGATAGCCAGAACAGGATATCAACTGAATTTCAAATGAGAATAGACGTTAAAACACAAAGGCAATAAAGATAAGCAAATGAGAGGAAACTATATCAGCATTCAAATTAGAGGTAACGCAGGTAAGAAATTCTGCTATCTGAGGAACATTTCACGAAAGATGCCACCTTGTCAAGAAGGATGAAATTTATACAAAAGTTGTGTGTTACAAAGTTCATGTTTAAGAACAATGGGATTGTATTTGTGCCTAACTTCTGCAAGGCTCATTGGACCTTCCTCTGGATCTTTTCTGCTGAAACAGCCTTCTACTCAATATGCGTGTTTCTGCTTTTGACTCAGTTTAACAAGCCTTCTCTATTAAAACAGTGGCTGCGGAGGTCAGTTTGGGTCAGACGCGAGACAATCTTTTGATGGGGTCAACAAGCTGTCAATAATGATAAACTGGTTGGACTACATTGTTCTACAGTTGTTCATTTGACAAACTTATAGTAATTTTATTAAACACGTTAACATTGTTAGTTGTTCGTTTCTTCAGCGTGGAATAAAGGCCTTAGTATAAAGACTGTTCTATAGGTTTCGGAGGGGTGGTGGTGGTTGCATCAAGTGTTCATACACAGAGGGGGTATAAATAGTACATGTGTGTACAGGGAGGGGTCAATTTTTTCGTATACTAAATGGATGACTCCTAACCTTCTTAGATCAGTAAAATGGCTATATGTGTAATTTATGTGCTATATAATAAACACATCAATAAAAACATTGCTTAAAGTGCAGAAAAGCACATAAGGCAAGGTAATCATTACTAAGACATTAGGATAGCTGCCCTGGTTTGGCGCTGCCTACTAAGCCTTTCTCCCGCTTACCTTTGGGAACTCTGCTGTCTTGTTTTCAGCAATAAAGGCTCTCTATGTCACTCCAATAATCTGAACAGGCTTCAAGATCCTTTTGCCCGTACCTCCACCAAACAGAACCGAGCCTTCTCTGTTGTGGGCCCCTCGACCTGGAATGGACTCTCTTGAGCTCCGTCTTTTTCCAAGGTCTGTCTTGCCAGCGTTTTTTTTCATCTTAAGACTGTTCTCTTTCGCCAAGCTGGAGTTGGGAGCGCCACTGAGTAGTCTTCTTGAAGGGGCGCTATATAAATGTCTGAAATTAATGAATGAATGAATAACAGCTAGGCTATACATATTTCCAGATGAGATTAGAAACCTTCACCAAAGGTAACATTGCTCCTCATTAATATAATTAATTTTACATTTCCATCACTGGACCATCAGAGGTAAAGTCATGGATTCAAGGATCCACAAAAATAAAATAGAATTTGCACTTGCATTTTTTTGATTTTGTATAAGCCACAAGAATGCAATAGATTGTGATTAATATTTAGGTAAATATTATAGACTTGTGATAAAAAAAATCTGTAATCACTGCCAAACAAACACCCGCACTTCAGAAATATTGCTGTGTACAAATAGTAATAAACAAAGAACAATTATAATATGTTACAATATTACACATCGATTTCAAAATTGACATACGGTTCAATGGAAGACTAAATCTATCAAACGCTGTAAAACTAACCAGTATTAAAGTCAGCATCAGCAGAAATGCGTTGACGCAGACCCAAGCAAATTGTGTTGCTCCTGATTCACGGAAGTCGACGAAGGTGCTTGCACTGCTGTTGCGCAAGAGATCGTACGTCCACGTGTCAATTATGACGACCACAGTGAAGAGAATTACAGATGACCAACACAGACATGTCATCAGAACATCAACATACGTCCAGATATCTTTGAAAAACTTTACACAAGATTCCCGGATCGTCAAGATGATAGCAATCGTCAGGTATACTGCATATATGAACAGAATGCTCTGTTTTGAAAAACAAATAACACTTCTTAATTAAAAATAAATAGCAGATAGCAAATGATACACAAGTTGCAAAATGCTATAGTCAACTTTACACAAATTTAAATTAACCCGATATCCCGCTATAACAGTATGGTACAATTTTCAAGGTCTCGGGTTCAAAGGGTTAAAGCATGAACCACTAACTTGATTACAAGCAGCTTTTACTCCAGATTTGCATAGACTTTTAATGCAATTTAATATGTGTTTGTAGAGTAATTTCTTTTTGTTGTTTTGAGTGCTTTGTTTGGACAGCATGTTAAGACTTGTCATCAAAGTCTTGTTAGGTATTAGCCGGCTCTTATGCTGCGAGGGTTTAAGGTTTAATTGCAGAACAGTAGGCCTACTGAGTTTCATCTGGAAATGCCAAGAGAATCTTTAAACTATAATTCTATACATACATGTATTACATTATAATACATTATACATCACCATCCCAGTCACAGATAGATAACCAGCTCAGTCGATATATTTATAATATATAAATATATATAAAATATACTATAAAATAGTAACTATATAGTATATACTCACAGTTACCACATCAAAATCAGAAAATAGTATAATTACGAAGAATATTTGAATAAAGCACTATAAAAAATTCACACATTACCTCCAGAATGATCAAAGCTGTAACATTTGCTGTCGAGTAGATGAAGGGATGGAAGATGCACGTGTGCGAGGAAGTGTAAGTATCACCTAGATTTAGTCATAACACAATCAAACTACAACAGAATATCTCTTCACACAATTTCTATGCAACAAGTATTTATTTGACTGGGCAGCGTTTTGCCTAATTGGAAGAGCTCTGGACTTGTCATTGTTTTTACTGTTTATTTCTACATTTCTATGTTTCAGATGTGCCATTGCATATCAGGCAAAGAATCGATCATTAGAAACAGGTTCAAAACAACAGTCTTGGATACTCATACCAAATTAATACTAAATTATTAATATGAAATTGAAACCAGATCATTGGTTAAAATCATGTTCTGTTTGTTGGCAGTTTCTGAGGATTTAAATTATTTTATTTATTTATTCACACATGTCAATACCGCCCCTTCAAGTTCACTACTACTCAGAGTCGGTCCTGACTACAGTCCGAGGGAGTGTAGGCGTTTTCACGCTGAACGTGAAATGTTATGTCACGTATTAAAACATCTACCACACAGGCAGATCTACCTGATCTGATCTAATAAAGGTAAGGTTTACCAAATTATCACAAAATTATTTTTGATGCAGGTGAAATTGTTAATAGTAAGACAAGAAATGGATTGACAAATAAAATGCTGATTTATTTACATCTCTACCGCCTCTTCAAGTCCACTCCTGCTCAGAGGTGGTCCTGACTACAGCCCGGCTGGGATCTGAATCGAACCTGCGACCCTTCGGACGCAAGGCGACAACTATCCCATGCGCCACCGCGCCTTGCGATTGTGCAAGAAGTGATATATCTGCTCAACACCATGTCTATGAACTGGCTGAATAAGGTCTAAACTTATAAGGTCAGGGTGCTTGGTTAGTGTAGTGGTTAGCGTGCTGGACTGTGTTTGCAGTTTAGTCGTTAGCATGCTGTACTGTCAAGCAGGAGGTACCGGGTTCCAATCCCGGCCAGGGCAGAAATTTGCTTCGAGATTTCTGCTCCAT
>JAQFXW010003643.1:0-11734 GCA_034693945.1 Dendrobaena attemsi
GGGAGACTGCCAGATGTTACACCGAAATTTGCAGATCAATCAATAGCGACTGTTCACGTACAAAGCATTGCGCCATATAAGTGGCTGAATCATTATTTAACCTACTACCGAGTCCCAACTCATAGACATCTATTATAATAGATATCGATGGTCCCAACTACGTATTGTGACCTAGTTTTGCCAAAATGAGGTAAATGGTCCGCTGGCGGCTGCCAGGCTGCGCTGGCTACTTTATATTTTAATGAGATTCACCAGCTGATATTGGCTTGATTGTAGGCGAAGAATCTCTGAAGGTATTTGGCTGTTATGCTCAAAAGGGTTTTCGTTTTAAGGACAATTTGTTTATTTCAGCAAAATATCATTGGATTGGTTTGCAGAAAATGTTGCGGAAGCGTTGAAACGTTTAATTGTATTTTAGTCTATGGGCGCCCTGCTCATGAATATGTTGATGAGGTATGCAAATGACGTTGACCCAGTTTCTAGGTTATGCATATGCAAACGAGAACGGTTTTGCTAGCGAGGCAAGAAGAGAACATGGCGGACGAGATCGGTTTGGCGTTGTCGTCGGAGTAAAAAGGACAATCTTTTGATCGTCGAATTCTCCCCTAAATTTCCCTTCCTTCGCTCGGACGATCGACTTCTACGAACGACAGAACTTCCACAAGATCAGGGTACGTTTTTGGGGGTCGGGATCGTCTAGAATTTAAGTGTTTTTCGTGTTCAAAGCCGCCTCGCAAAGGCTAAAGGGCATAGCGGGCGGTACGGGTGCAAGCTGTGGCCGCCTACCGTTGAATAAACTGGGAATGTGTTCGACGGTCCCCGATCGTGTTTCGAACCCACTGCATTGCGGTGGCGATCCTTCCCCTCATGTTCGCCCTTACGGGACGGAAGTCGGGTGATTAGTGGCTACTAAGGCTGTTCCCCGTCGAAGATAGTCGGAGGGTCGACGTGTTAAGGGGTGCGGCCGCCGCAGTCGTCCGTAAATGCTTTTATGTGCGAAGCAGGTTCATGTTCATTTCCAAAATTTATATCGCACCCGTTAAAGAAACCTACTTAGAGGTTCGTACGGTTTGATATTGCCTGGTTGAACGTTTGCTTCAAAGAGCTTTTGTTGAAATGTAATTTAATGTAATGAAGCTTTTTCCTATAGCCATTGAAACAGTGTTTCGTGCAGAAATATATTTTAAGGGGGTGTGGTAAATGTTATTGTTCATCCATATTATTATGCCTTGTGTTTTGCAAGGCAGGAGGAGCCTAGCAATGTGTGTTTTGTCTTTTTGTATATTTGGAATTCTGAAATGGTGACCAGCATTGGTTAGTTCTCCTGAGCAAAAATGTTCCGCCGTTTTGCAGGAACTTTCTTCGATGAATTTAATATGTAATTTGATCTATGAAACTGTTTTGCAGGTATGAGTTTATGAACTATATGCAACACGATAACTCCAAATGATCTTCAACGCAACCTAAATAAAATTGTTTTTATCACTGCGTCTGTAGATACTACATTGCTCATTCTTTTAATAAATCCTTATATATTTATTAACTAATTATTCTTAAAATACTGATTATCCTTAAAATATCGACCTGCGTGCTTCAATTCTTATGTGCACACTGCACTGTATTGCAGCATATCTGTTGGCATTTGTGGTGTCTTTGACTTGTGCAGTATAATGAAAGTTGTTGTTTTATCAAATGTTTGCATTTGCTGTAACTCTAGAAGGTTTTTGTCCTTGAGCTGTAGTTGTTAGGAGTTGGCTGTAGTGCAGACAAGATCACAAGAATCCTGCAACTAGACAAACCTGGTGAAACGTTTTTGCCCGCCAAACTGTTGGAGCTATTACTGACGTGAAATGCCTGGAACCTCATTTCTTTTTAAGCAAGATATAAATCTCTCTGCTTTTCTGATTATTTTGACAATTCTCTACCACACAGGTGTGTTGCTGCTTTCAAATAGCTTCCTCTTAGAACAACATTCTTATATTCTTCCATATTTTTATGCATTACAAGTTTACAGTCTTTCTATTTCTGGATTTACAAAATTCCTTTGTTTCTTACTTGGAATTTGGTCTGAATTTAATTTTTTTAACATAATAATCACCCATTTGCTTCGAGTTATTGTTTCTGCAAAAAGAAGAAGAATGTTAAGCATAAGATTATGACTGATCAATAAGCATATCCGTTCAGAGAGGAACCATTTGAAAATCCAAGGTAAGTGTTTGGTCTAGATTAAATACTGGAGCATATTAAGCACGTTGGGAGTCCCCTGCAGATCTTGTTCTTTTTGCATTTCCTTACAAGCGATACTGGTTTTCTGGATCAGTATTTAATTTTCATGTCTGTCCAAATAACAGCTGCTTCTGTCTCACTGCACTACGTCATTCATCCAGCACACCAGTTTTTCGTTTTAATGATGAAGGTTTAACAGGTGGAGTTCTGAAATCTGTGGAACACCTGGTAATTTCATGCAAATGAGTTTCCTGTGGTCTTGACACATCTGGGTGAGGACAATATTCCATAACAGAGCACAAAAGGATTGGGCTACAGATTGCCCAAAGGCTCTACAAATGCTGCATGACATACATGTACCAGTTTCTGAAGTGTCGTCAGCTGTTGGTTTATGATTGGGGGTTAGTACCAGACTTGTGCCATAGTGTTAGCTGCTTACAGGATGGTTTCATCACTGCATTTATAATTACTAGTATGTTCTGTTTCGTGTTACGGATTCACACCTAATTGTTTAAAATACCCAACGATACCCTTCTCACTGTGAGAAGGGTCGATACCCTTCTCACTGTGAGAAGGGTATCGTTGGAAATTTATTAAATACTCCGATTACCCAGTATCCTTGGCAATAATAATGCAAACATGGATAAAGTGTGTGTATAGTCTTTAGTTGTGTATTAGGTGCCTGGTCCTGTCAAGAGTGTAAAACGGTTGATATATAGCTCTGTGTATTGGTTCCTTCAATTCGAAACACAGACTTTGAAACTTACTGTATGTTCATGTTACAATAAATTTTATAGCCTGGGATTTTTACATGATCAATCTATGGGTAGCGAATTAGAGACCAGAACCTTTTGTGAAAACTATGCTTTTGCCATAAGAGAATGTTTGCAAATAGTTACTGTTGCCAGCATTGTAATTGGATCTAGTTGTGAATGACTATAGCCGGTCACCTTCTTTTACCAGCCAGAATTATACTAGCTATAACCCCTCAAAAATGATGTGCTTTTTTAAGCTCTGTACAAAATGCGACTTAAAATGTAAATTTGAAAAGAAATCAAATTATCGTGATCGTTCATTTCACTAATGTTAAATTCGTAATCTCCCGTAGTGAATAAAGCGCCCATAGTGAATAAAGCTGTATGTAAGCCGTAAAATGTGCGCCCATAGCGAATAGCGTAGTGAATTATAGAGCTTTAGTGCCAGACATCAATGGTTACATTGTTACAACGAGAATTATGGTTTAGAATTATTATAAAGACGTTTGACAAACTTTTGACTGTAGAAAATGTTGTTTAGTGGGAAGTGTACTCGAATTAAGATCTCCAGCTGTTGCTTAATTTGTTAATATTGTAGCTTATGGCATCAGTTTTTTAAAAGGTGTTCTTGTTTACTGACTGTGCATAATTTATGCAGTCTTCTTCTTTGTCCAGACTTTTGCTTTGTGCCTTTGGTTTATTAGGACGATGAGAGATGCTGATAGCAGGGCAGGATTGCATTACTTTTCCATCTGAAATCGGCATGATGGGGAATCCTTTCAACACTCCACTGATTGTCTGTGCAGCGCTGCAGTTTGCTTTAGCTTCTCCAGTTTCATTCCATTTTGCCCTCACTCTATGGACTTCTAGCATCATCAGTTCCTGACTCAAGCGGTTTAACAGGGATGGGTACAGATGAATGTCTCCTTTGTTGAATTCTGTTATTATCAAGTCTATTGCTCTGCTTTGTGTTGGCTATCCAACATGGTCTGCCTTTGTTTCGATTTCCTTTGAATGTCACAGATTGGAGATTATTCACCAGGGTTTCATTTAGGTTAATTCCTGCCTCAGTGTCCTAATAGCTAAGTGTCATTACTGCTTAAATCTATATAAATAAAGAAGAAAAGTATGTGTGTAACTGACATGGTTTTTCCACAAAAACTTCTCATCCACTAAACCGATTTCTGCTCCCAAACTTTGCAGGAATATTTCTTAGTACCCGAGAAACACATAGGGGGTTTGCGATCCCAAAATCTTACCCTTTTCTATACAGAACTAGGCCGGGCCGACAATTTGTCTGATGGGAACAACACAGAATTTGCAAACTGAATATCCAATCCATGTCAGCTGCAATTCAACAGAATATGATTTCATTATTACCATATTTCAATGCGTAACAAAATCATGACCAAGTCCATGAATTGGACTTGCTTGAGTTCACTTTGACATGCAAGACCGAACACAATATCAGATATAGTAAATAGGGATAAAATATTCTGACCTAGAAGAACTCTTCCTATGTACTGCAATGCAGAAAGACCGTGTTGTTTATGTACAAAGATTGACCACTGATGTAACATGACATTTCCAGTTTCCATTTATTGTGTTACTTTGGTCAAGAAGGAAAAGGAAGTATGAGTTTGGCTGTGTTTAATGGATAACAGATTTGGGTGTATTCCCTTAATTTCAGGAAATAATTTCTTTTGTAACACTGTTAGACTGGTTCCTGTTGTTTATAATATGATGAACATCTAACCTTTGCTTTGTTGTAAAGACTCCAGCCCTTAAGAGCATTGTTTGATTTCTGATGTTAGCACAGAAGAGTGGGTCAACTCTTGAGAGAGAATAACTAGAATAGTCCTGAGCAAGATGAATGAATGAACTTGACATGATTTATTATTGATTCTTATCGGCCATGCAAGTCGTGACAGCAGCTGCCCTGCTAAGGCTGATACAGAACGTGTTATGACAGGGCATTCAGTGTCCAAGTGGATGAGGAATTAAATTATTAAGTAGTTTAATACAGTGACCACAGAAATGGTTAACAAATGTTTCAGTGTACTGAGTGTAGACTGTAGACCAATTTTCAGCAAATTGGAGTTCACTTGAAGGAACCCTGTTTACTGAACTTATCTTTTTGATGATATGAATACACCAGACTTTGAGTAACAAATCCAAGACAATATGTACTCCAGACTCTATAGAGCTGTTATGGGCATTAGACAATTAGACACAGAGCCTTGCCCTGGGCTGACTGGTGCATCTTGACACTTAAACAAGAAACATTATCCTAATTTGGCTTCTGCTGAGACTTGACTGGTTTGTCTCTGTTGAGTGTTTGTTAAAGCGTGGTTAGAACATCAAAGACAAGTTCTGATAATGATTACAGTTGCAGCAGTCCTGAAGTTATCACATAGTCGAACCCTTCAATTGTCAGACAATTTCACAGAAACTTCATGTGCTATAGAATTGTTTTAGTGGTGCTGTTGAGTTTGTGGTTTTCTTGTTATAGCTGGCACTTTTTTCGATAAACGGTCAAAGGTTATCAGCTGGCCGTCTTGACCTAGAGCTGCTGTTAGTCGGTTGTTATCAGTTAGGCAAAAGGCTGAACGGTTGCATTGCATTTAACATTCGAATTATCAGAATGGATGATGGAAAGTTACTGAGGAGCAGACATGTGAATTGATCAGCTGTTTCATCATGTTCACTGAAGTGTTATCAGTTAGGCAAAATTCATTACAATGATTTATATAGCGCCCTTTCAAGGCTACTACTCAGACTAACTTCTGACCCCCACAGTGGCCCACACAGGTAAAAAGGGCAGTTTTGAGGTGTTTGTGTAAATGTATCAGGGATGAACCCTGGGCAGCAAATGGAGTGGCAATGGGAGTCCAGTCCAATGTGTCGAACCAACAACTGAAAGGCAATGGTGGCAGTAAAGCCGAAGAATCATAGATTAGAATTGTAAAAAATAGATGGTGAAAGTTATTGAGGAACAAACATGTGATTTGATAAGAGCTGTTTCATCAAAACATGAATTTCTTGATGCTCACTTATATTTTCTACAGTTGCAACACGGTAGTTACGCTATCATCTGAATTTTTGTCTTTGTTAAATTGTGTGTTATTTTCTGTGCTGGAAAGATATATATTCCACAAGAGCAGCATAGTCACAAAGTATCATCTCTGTCCAAAATGTTATATTACCGAATTAAACTATCATTTTTACCTACAAATCAACCCATTTTTATCTCCAAGGATACATTAGCCGGAATATGCAATAAATGGATAGTTTGCTTCGGGAAGATAACACTTTGGACAAAGCTGACACTTTGTGATTATGCTGCTCAAAGTCTTTACTATGTTTGTATTAGTTGCAATAGATGTATGAATGTTTGTGTATGTATAGTTGTATACTTTCTGCCGATATGCAAATTTAGCACCTTTTTATATTGTGGGAATTAGAGAATGTATTGCCTACTAACGTGTGTTTACATTTATTTCTTTACATCTGTTTGTTCTTCGAGAAGTGGAAACTGCTGTTTATCTGGGTCAACAAAAACCTATTAAATGTTGAAACTGAAACGTCTATTTACTCGCTTGTCAGTTCAGTGATTGTTAAATATTGATTTTGACGTCCATTTTATTCTTGTTAAGACTTAGACCACAGGTGGAAAGTTATCTCAGCTGCATTGATCAGTAATTTCTATCGCTGCCGGATTTATTTATATGATTGACAATAACCAATATTATTGCTCTGGAATGATAAGTTGTACAAGAATATTTTCTTAGAAATTTTTCACAAAACATGCATGGAAATGGAAAGAGTTATTTTTTCGTTAAGACTACGTCAGGCATCCCCCTGCAAATTGAGTTCAGTTCTAGTCTTGAAGTGCAACATCCCATTAGTGCTTAATGACTTTTTCCAAATAGTATCGTTGCTTCGTTCCGGGTCAGTGAGATTGAAATGGAAGCATTCTTTGCATAAAGTTATAATTTATCTGATGTATGAATTATGATTATGTGCTGATCGCAGCATGGAACGTGTTGCCACTTGCCAGTGATTTCATGGGTGAGCTGTGCATTTGTTTATTGCGTGGCTTGAAGCTTTTGAAGAAGCAGGTGCAAAACATATCTATTTGACTGCTAATTTTACTATTTGTATGTTATTCTGATTTTAATTGCTTCTCATGCACGAACAGAGTTGTGCGTAGAGTGTATTGTTTGTGTTTCCATTAAGCATATTGCATACACATTGTTTCAGTTTCCTTTGCGCATATATATGCATAAAGCTGCTATTTATTCATCGCTGCCTCTGTAGGTGGATCTTTTTTTCAATAATTCCAATTTTTGTTGGTTATTGACTGATTTTCATGACTTTTTGTTCAGAGATGGAAAGAGACTATCTAGAAACAATCATTCACGTGCCATTATTTGCAGTCACCTCTTAAATTGAAATATCAGCCTTTGTGCTCCCACTTCCTCTGTGCAACACACAATTTTACCTACAAAGGTATTGCACTGTATTAGGGCATATTTGTGGAACCTATACTTCCTTTGCCGAAGATGCGTGCGTATTGTTCCAGTGTCCTTTGTGCTGTCTATGCTTTATAGTGTAGTATTATACTCTTGTGTGAATGGACAACAAGGGTTAAGTAAGGCACTGGTTCATTCTGGTCCATTCTCAATCTGCCTTTAGTGTACGAGACCTAACTCTACGTGCCACAGGCGGTACATTTAAATCTTTCTAGAGTTATTTGGGACATTATAGGTTCCTAAGTAAGGGGGTTGTAGTTATGGAGCCTGGTGAAATGTTCTCATTAGCTATACATGTAGCTTTCATCCCTACTCATAGCCATAGGTTTTGATGAATATTGTTAAAGATTAGCCAGTTAAGTCCTTGAGACATTTTGCTAATGACGGAGGTTCTTGCTTTCATAGGACACAGCTACAATGTGTGTTCCCTGTCAAAGCATTTGACTGAATCCAGCATGTACAGTTGTTAAGAAGATACAGATGTGACCGTTAGTGTTGGCTGGAACCGTCTTATCTCCATTTACTTCTGCTGTCAACTGACAGTCTGTCCTGACACAGGAGGTTTCGGTAGACTGCTGTACATCAGAGGCTGCAGTTATCTGGGCTCCATCCAGTGAGCACTGTAGATCTTGTGGTGGATCTTATTATGAGGTTGAGTGACAGGCTCGATCGTTTATTCATCAGCTGTTCTGTGAAACACACCGTAAATCAATTTATACTGTCAGGGGCTCCGTGTGAATTCAACGAATGACTGGTGGTCTCTCTGGTTGATGATAAGTGGCTTCAGCGCAGTAGAAATGAAAGTTAGAACGTTAGGTAGAGTAGGTTCAGCTAGGTAGAATCATAAATGGTTCAGTTAGTTCAGAGTGGAGACTGAAAGGATTATATCCTAGATCAAGTGTTTGGTGGCCTTCAAATTCTGTAGCTTGATTGTGAATAATACTGGTGGTCTGATGTCAAAGGTATCATGTGAGCAGCTGGTAAACCATCCAGTTTAAGATCATTTCTATATTGTATTTATGCACAGGATGGTACACCGCATCCCAGTAGGTATACAGCTAGAAGCAGTTAAAGCAGAGTTAGTTGTTAGAGGGACATTGAATGTAAGAGTTCAACATAATTGGTTAGAACAGTTTCATGCAAATGAGTTTCCTGTGGTCTTGACACATCTGCCTATAAAGGACAATAACAGTTTGCAATCACAACTTCATGGTGATACACTTGAACCAAGGGCATAGGATTAGACCAAGACCAACTTATCAGCTGCACTCCGGTTCTAGCAACATGAAACCACAATGAAAGAGACTGCTATATATCTATATATGTTCAAGCACATGCAGACAGGAGGCAGAGATACTGAGGAGGTAATGTCAGATGCCGCTATGCAAGTTCTGCCAAAGAGATGGACTGACTTCAGCAAGAATTTTTATGCTGGTTCTTGCTTGTAAAGTTCAGGCTAGTGGTTCAGTTAAACTTGCTGATAACTCTGTCCGACTCAAATGCACAGGCCTGTGTAATACAACATTTTAATTTTTCTGTTTGCCAAAAAATTTCGTGCAGTTGGTAAATCTGCCGAGTGTTCTGAAAATGCAACATTAAATTGCCAGAATCACGTGATTAGTGCTGTCACGAGCATAAAATACTGCAAGCTTCACAGTTTAACAGGTAGACTAAAATTTTTTTATTTTGTGGGAGTTAGAATAACGATTGATACACTTGAACCAAGGGCATAGGGTTCGCATTTGGTTTTTGCAACCCCCTAGAGGTCGAGTCCATGTTCTTTCATTTGGCAGTGTTGATAAAGTGAGATATAGATTGTAGAATGCTGCCAGACAGTTCAAGTGACTTCCTTAATTACTTGTACTATTATAGTCATGCGCTTAAACCATGCGTGCACTCTGCACTCGTTGTGTCAGTTTGAATGTTAATTACGAATTATTAATATTATATTTTATTCACTCCACTTGTATGTCTTAATGAATTGCCTTCATAATATAATAAAAAAAGATTGTGGCACATCTCCTACTGATATTCGTGAATTAAAATTATGCCCTTGAAAATAGCCCAGAACTTTAGAATGCCTGTGAGAATATTCTGGTGATCAAAACAGCTGATTGTGAAGGTCACCTGATTTTCCCATGAGAGCATCGTTTGGACCACCACCAAAAATTTGTGCAATATGGTGACTATGCAACCCAATATAGATTTTTGAATTTTAACTCTTGAGACAGTTCAACCAACCTAAATTGTTAAACACATTTTTTGACGCTCGTGTAAGAAGAATGATGGAAATAGTTGTTATGAACATGACAAAATGAAGAGAGAGTGTTTTCCAGCTGTAGTTACTTATAAATGCTATGCAATTTGTGGAGTGCATTTATCTACACAAATGTGTAAAGTGTTGATGGTAGCTTTCTTAGTAAAGCTGATGTTGTCAAACAAGCTAGTCCGGAAATCAATTGTATAAAAATGGCCTGAAACAAAAACTAATGTCACTGGCAGGTGACAGTTTTACATCCTATAATCATGCCACTACTATCAGGCACAGAGGTTCTTTTGTATGGTGTACTCTGGTCAGACATAAACTATAGGTGCTACAATTGACTAGCAAGTCAACAGTGAATTGAATTCCCTGTCTGCGACTTGGGCTTGGGTGAAGCCCCTACTTTCAGAGATGCTCTGGGCAATCAGATGTAATATTATATTATAAACCCAGTTGCTGGAATGGGATCATTTGTGGGCTCAACAAGTCGGTTGATATTCTTGGAATTACTATAGAAACCCTGTTATCCATTTTATATGCTCTGACAGCGTATCATTTATGTGCTATTTGTACCAACATTTTGACCTTCAAAAGAACATCAATTGGTTGAAACTAAATGACGAAAGAGCTACATTTATTTCTGCATTTGTCAAGAAGAGGTATTATGCTAAGTTTGGTGGGTAGCGTAATTTTGTTTTTGTAGGTGATTAGTAAGCTTAACTATTGTCCAAAAGAGAGAAGGTTATTGGCTCAATGGCAGACTGCAAAAACATACATGTTTTCACCTCTGCCTCAAAGTTACACATTACTTCTCACACCATCAGCCTTTAGCCACTTTGATGAAATTATAATTTTGTGAACTCTGTGCGATGGGGTTAATGGCAGGAAGCACCCAACCGCAACCTATTGACCTAGGTGTACTAAGTTTAAAGCCAATAAATGTGATTATCTAACATAATTATGCACTTACATAAGATTACTTATAATATACATAATGTTATGTATCTAAGTTAATCAACTTTTGGAGTGTAATATTCTACATGTGGGTTCATCGCTGTAAGTCTGGCTCATCTTTAGTCCGATCTTCATGCTGTGCTAGGCCTATTGATTGTAATGTTTACTTTTACCAACTTAGTTAACATCGCGATCTGAGAGTTGGTAATTTTTTATTGTAATTTGTTCCATTTCTTACTTTATGTCACTTTAGTTGCCTGTGAGTTTGGTTGATTTAGTTAGACCTATACAAGTTGAATTTAATTTAATTGGTTATCTTGTGCTGGGGTCATTTGCTTTTTGAGCTAACAAGTAGTTGATCCAAGCCTGAACATCCGTTTCCTATAGTTTTAATACACGGTCTCATATGACTTTGTGTTTACCATAGTCATGTTTCTACTGTATTCAAACTGTGAAGCAGTATGTACAATGCTTGGGAAATAAAGTATGTTTTGTATTTAGTAGGGGTCAATATTCAAGTACAAAATATAAATCTAATGGCTTTCAAGGAACAGAAATTTTGGGTTTGGAAGTGTTTCATTTGTGCATAATCTCTGTACTGCAAGTCCTTGTAGATTTTTTTAAAGTTAATCTAAAACGTCTGAAGATAAATTTAAATGTCAGCCATGATGCAATACATGTAGGCAAAAAGGCAAGTCCCTGAAGTAGATTTTTTGCCCAGGTTGGCTGTCATTATGCATTAGTATTTTTAGGTTCTGCTTTAGTTTCTTATACCCTGAACATTTAAGAGAATTATAGTTGTAATAATTTTGATGTAATGACACTGGGTGATAACAAAGATATCTAGTGTCACCCTCCTCCTTCATCCAGACTTGGGACTGGCACTGTCATAGTTATAACAAAATGGACGACAATCATAACATGGTCTTGTCTGAACATTATCTTTCCAACTGAAGGAGTACTCCATTTAGAGACAAAGTTATTAGAGGGCATTAAGGGGG
>JAQFXW010003644.1:0-11734 GCA_034693945.1 Dendrobaena attemsi
ATACATAAACACGTACATAGACACATAGTACATATACAGTATTACACAAATACACAGGTCTACATACTCTGTGGCGTGGTGGGTAAATATGTGGGGGCGGTCAACGTGTTAAAGACCTTCTTAAAAGTAAACCTTAGATGGTTGCCACTTTATTCACCCACCTAGCGCATAACGTAATAATATTAACAGCTGGACAGAATTATTACATACACTTGCTATTATTGTGAACCTTATGTCTGGCTGCAATTTTATTATGTATTCAATTCAAATCAATGGGTTTTTTTATTAGACAAGAACAAGACAGTACAACATCAATGAACAGGCAAGGTTAAACACATTTTTTGTCATCCCTCAAGGCCAACAGAAAGACCCAAAAGGGAGTATTATCCTGCTAGGATGGGTCACCTACAGTTTACATAACAATTTAAAGCAGCAAGATAGCTAAATTTAATTTTAATATAAATTATTGTACTGTCATATCCTGATATTAACAATAGACCAAAACATACAAAACCTGGCAAAACAGTCACTAATATTAGGCCTAGATAACAATGTATCACATTTACATTACAAGTAGAAAAAATGCTAAGAGGTTACTTCTCAGACTCCGTGAACATATTATAGTCATAGCACATTTTTTAAGTGGGAAAGAATGTTTCCATCGGAAGGTAACAATGTTCTGCCCATTGTCAATGTGTGGAATTTGTTCAACTTGTGTGAAGAAAGTCATGGGCCTGCTGCCCTGCATACGTATTTCTACAAAAGTAAAAGAAATCATTGCCGAAAGTGAATAAATAAAGTGTGTTGTGAACAAATGAAGAGTTTAGTACAAATCAGACAAATATTTCAATTCTCTGTTGGTTAGAGCCAAAACCTTCTGGCTTGTAATGCTGTCTGGTCTGCTTCAATTTGAATCACCCTCAGCTACGGATATAATTCTGAACAACGCAATCCGATTTCTTCTGACAACGAGACGTGATGCGAGCGTTACTTTTAAGAAACACCAGAAACTCATTTGGAATCTTCATGCCTCAGCGAAGACGACGAAGATGGATTCAATATCGGTCGCCAAATAATCCCAAACCCCGCTTCTTCTTCGATCCTTGGAAGTCCAACAGGCACAGCAAACATATACCAAGGAAGATGAGGAGAAAATATGGAAAGCAGCAGTAGCAGAAGAGAGGTCATGGAAAAGACATGAAGGAAGAGGAGGCGAATGGCTAGAGGAGCTTTGAGGAAGATGAGTTCATGGAAGAGAGAGAGGACAATAACAAGAGGATAAACAGAAAAAAAGACTAGAATGGAGCGAAAGAGTAAAGAAGGAGAACACTGAGATTGGTCGATGGAAATAATGCAATGTCTGTGTAGAATTCTCAACAGACGCATACATGTATATTCACCATTTACAGCACTGGGCAATGGGCATACATCAGGTTCTAAGTGTGACTGGGCATAAAAACGTCATCCCAAGTCAAAGATGGAGTATGATCCATTTTCATGGTCCTCACTCACGCTGTGCCACAGATCCAAATATAACGGCAAAATCTATTCCAATCTAATCTGGAAATTTCTAATTATAGAAAACACATTATAAGAATACACAATAGCCGACTCCAAGTAAGATGCATTTCAAAATGGCAATAAATTGAACCGAACTATATAGTCACAGTCCATGTGAGGCTACTGAGACTGGAATATTGGCCACTGAGACTGGAGACTGGAAGATTGAGATAAGAGGTTTACGATAATTTGAAACAAAGGTAAAAACAATTAATTAATTAATCAAAGCAAAATTCCTTTTATAGAAGTGAAAATAAGAGATAACAGTAGGCATATTATCTGAAACTTCTCTCTATTGTAATAAAACATGACAGATTTCACCACAGAGGTGAAGGATAACAATACAGTCTTTATCATTCCCTGTGGAAGAACGAAAGTCATGTATGTGTTGATAAAGACATTGTAACTGTTGACTGACTGAGTTTTAAAAAGGATGAAAACAAGACAGTTAAAGCCTTTTATAAACCAGTAATTGGGGACTCTGTAATGTAAAGCAGTCAATTATTTAAATGCAATCTATTGCAATGTGAGTGGGAACACCATTCCCACAACTCCGATCCACTTTAAGTACTGTTTAAATAGTACCTTCCTTATCCTCTTAAAAGCACAGCTTAACTGCACGGTTCACCCATGTTGCAATTGTATTGCAATAAAGAAATAAGTCTGACGTTGATACTTTACATTTGAAATGTCCAGATTAATGAAGTAAAAAGCAATGATGCAATCAAACTGCATGCACAACCATCATGCAACAATCTGAGTGAATATCGAGAGCAAAACCATTTCACAGACTAATAACACCCTGCATCCAAACAATACGAATACAGAAGATCAGAGACACTTTATGACTTCAGGCAATCTCAGAGGATTAAATGACGTCAATGGCACATTGAAAATTGTCAGAAAGAAAAGATAAGAGTATATAATACAATTAGGGAATTGAAATTACCAAAGCACATATTGGGAGCTACTCTATGCTTGTGGTCTCATACGGCATTCACTACGCTGATTCCAGAGTCTAAGAGACTCTCTTCAAAGGTGCAGTATGCATATCCAGAATTATACGAATGCAGACCGAAATGTATACGAAATATAGTATACATATTTGCCTACACAATACACAGGGCAAAAATTAGCAATAATCTGATAAAATGTAACTAATTACAGCATGAATGTTTTAACTTACAGGGCATGGAGGAATTTAAATTTGTCACTCGTAAACGACTGTTTATAGTCATTTACAAATCTTGGACATTCGGTTGACCACATTCATTAAAACGATTTCCACAAAATTTCTTGATATAATCTCAGGATGTATATATGTATAAAAGCATTTGTAGAGCACCTTTTAAGTAACTCACAAAGCATGCTGTTGCAAATCAAAATATTTATCCTGCCATGCAACCAACTATCCATCCATATTGTAGTTTAATTCCTTAGTGCAGCCTTCAAATAATGAAGTAATATGATACTAACAACAATGCATCTAAAGTCCAGTGCATGTTCTTGTCTGTCCATTCATGCTTACACCATCAGTCATCTCTGTCTCTATGTCTACGTGTCAACCCACAGGTTGCCTGTCTGACTTTCAGAGGCAGAAAGACAGAGCAAGAAGCCTAAAAAGAGAAAATCTTCAATCCTGTGTTTCTGATCATGTCAATAATATTGACACACAGGTGCACACAATTCGCACAGACCATAGACATTTCTACGAGTAGCGACCTCTTCAACTACTTGATTTTCTTATAATTTGCAATCTAGTCATTATTTGCATTAATGTTTTATATTTAATGGCAAATGGGCAAAAACTAATAAGTGCTAGTCAGATAAATTTGAGCAAAAAGTTGATAAAATGCAAGTAACTACCCTATTCACTTAAAAAGAAAAAAATGTGCATAAACTGAAACAAAACATTGCAAATGAAACTTAACATGCACAAGTAAATGGAGGAAAGACGAGATCAATATACAGACCTTCAAGACCTGACTTCTAGAAATATATCAGCATGCAGTTACAGTGCAACAGTGATCGATATATGCATTATTAAATTGTATTACATCAGTTCTAGTATTGGTTCAGATTAGAAATATAAAATGTAATGTACCTTAATCTGACCATTACAGCATGGCAAAAACAACTGCAAGATCAACAATCCAAATAGACACTTTACATGCATCTCCTGGAGGAATTAAAAACAACTAAACGAAATAGATCGAACTTGCTGACTGACACTCTCAACAGACGCATGCCGTAAGTATATTTCTCAAACAGGTATCTTGAGTTAGCACATACTAACCACATTTGCCGTCGTATATCTTTCGAATTTCTTTGATTTGATCACAAGATTTCTTCTTCATCTGACACGTATCCTCGTAGCTCTGACCATCCGAACCACATATCGGTCCACTCCCAACAGCATCACCAAAAGTGCTACATCGCTCTAGGCACTGGCACTGAGCAGTCAGACCGTCAAGTGAAGGAACGCAAGTCGCACCAAAACTGCACGGGGGCTTACCTTTACACGGGTCCCTCATTTCTGTTGGATAGAGATAGCACGACCGTCCAAGCGACAGACAGCAGAGAAAACAACAGAAACAAAAAACTACACTTAAATCTCCCTGATGTGAACAAAACCTGAACAACGACGCGTAACTTCCAAACTGTTGCCTCCGTGTTGTTGCCATCATTTATCTATACCGGCACCGTCACCAAGATGTAATAAACTCGCGCTGATACGGAGCCAATGCAGCTACTTTCAACATGCCATGTGTGGATAATCGTCGATTGCAAGCAACTGTTCAGAAATGCAAGATCAGGGAGCGACGATGCTGAAAGCAGCAGCTGCTGCTACACGGCTGACACTGATATCTGTCGGATCTGATTCTGTGGACTGACGACAGCCGTTTTCGACTCGGCAATGCCAATTCAATTTGGAAAGTATTCAGCACAATGAAAGAGCTCTGCGACGTTCGATGGCAATTGTACACTGGGATGAGACATTTTGGAATAAGTAAAGAAGGCGAAAAAGTTATTGTAACAACTGGAATGAATTTGGCAGAACTAAGGGACGTGACATTAGAAAGAAATAACTGGAAAAGCTTCATCATGACGGTCGCTAGAGTTAAAAAAACTGACAGCACAAAGTGACAAGGTGAAAGAAAGTGGAGGTGTCGCATGGCCTATAGTAACAATGGACAATGTGATTTTAATTTTCTGAGTGATAAAGTCAGATAAATTTGTTAGACTGGATAAAATGATTTCGATTTGTGATCAATATTCAGTAAGAATGTGATAATATCACACAATGTAAGAGTGGATAATGTCATCAATGTGACTTCAATTTGCTATGTGTAAGAATCTTACAATGTATCGTAAAAGTGGATAATGTGTCAATTTGTGATGGGTGTTCGGTAAGCATGTGAGAATGGCACGTACTGTAAGAGTCGAAATTGTGACCTCCCTTTGTGAAGAGTGTAAGTAGGAATGGGATAAAGTCATTCATTGATAGGGTGGACTTCAATTTCTGATGGATGTCCTGTACCAAAGTCAAAATTTCACCTATTGAAAGTGCAAATAATGTTTCTAAGCGATGTGCTGCTTCAAATTAAGATAATCCTGCCAAATAATGTTTATGAGAAATTCATAATAATTATTCATATCCCACATTACTTTTGTTGATTCAAAGCTGAAAAAGTAATGCTACTGTCTACATTTTATTCCTACAAAATATAGACATTTTATTATTAACATTTTTATTAATATAAAAATTAAAAAATTTAATATTTTGTTTGACCTCTTTATTTATAGTGTCTAGCATTTTTATCAGAATGTTTATTTTTATCATGGCATCATATAAGTTGCTTTCACTCATTCGGAATTCAGAACCCTTTGAATCTGTTTCAAAGTGTTTAGTAGTAACAACCAGGTTAGCTACTAACCCATAACCAGAGTGCCTGCAACATGTTAAGTAACTATTCATTTACATATTCTGCACTGCATTTCAGAGAAGTAATGATACAGAAACCTGATACTGTCCTGCCCCCTTCTCGATTCATTCATATTCCTGGAATATTCAATTTAAATTAGTGTACTGCTATTGCAAAATCATAAATTTGAACCCGCATCAATAGATGACTTTGAAAGGTTTAGAATCTGGTTGATAGATTGAGAAGACAGTTGATTGTTTGTTTAGCCTTGAGCTCTCTTTATCCAGAAGATTTGTCCTCCACAAGATTATAGCCATTGAATATCGATATAATCTTCATGAAGCATTAGTGCCTAACTGAAGAAATCTTCAAAAAGCACTGGTGCATACTTATTTCATCAACTCAGATTTGAACAGTCCCTAAATAATGGAAAGAAGGTAAGAAAACATAGAAATAATGAAGAATGTTGTAACCGACATTCATTTAAATTCAATTGTGAAATCACCACAGAAATTAAGATAAATGGTTAGCATACATTGTATAATATGTACATAATGTGAATCAAAATGCACATCAATGCACATGTCTGCAAGGCAGTAACAAAACAGAAGTGGAAAAGATGCCCTCATGTTTAGTAAAAATAACTGTTACTGAAATAGAAGATTACAAAGATCAACTGATTGTCTGTAATGGAATCCAGATGGCTTTAGTTTCTCGAGGGAGCGTCAGCTTTTACCCTGCCTTTGTAGTTATAAAGCTTTTTTTCCAACACACCAACCGGAACAAACTGCCAGTGGCAAAGTGATTCATTTCCATGCTACCAGCCGAGACCTATAACCATGCCATCTGGTGAATAGAACTGATGTGACATTGTGCTGCTCCATCTGGTGAACGCAATGTATCCTTATTCTCCAAAATTGACAAGAGGTGCTGTTCTGGGATTTAACCATAATTATACATCATACGTTTTAGTGCCATATTGACCAATAGATGGAAACTGGTCAAGTAAGTCATTCAGGGTCAGTTGTAGATTCGTATTAGCTCTGGCCATGTTTTATGCATTGACAAAAATGTAGAGAAATTTATCTAGGCTACTTTAGTCTAAGCATCACTGTGGAAGTGAAAATTGATTGACAGCTGATAATTTGAGGCCAGAGAGAGGCTCCACTTCTACAGGTTAACAAATGAGTCTGTGCAACACTGTGTATAATTTGTAAAGTACTGTACTTGTACCAATCAATCAATCAATCAAAATTTATATAGCACCTCTTCAAGATCTCTAGTCAGAGGCGCTCTCTTTACTCAAGAGAGTAGCAAGTGCTGCAAGTGCATGCTTAATCCTCATCGATGGCAGACGGATAATTCTCATTGGCAGATTACCGTTTCCTTATGTGATTCTATATAAATGCAAGACAAAAGGGCAACCAATAATCAAGAGCAAGTATTTATGCAATTATGGAATATAAAATTGAGCAGAAGAGCATTATTGTATTGTATTGTAATTGTGAATTTATAAAGCGCTTCTCACAGCATTTGCCCTTCAGAAGCGCTCCCAGTGTGAAGACCCCAAGAGAAAGGACAGGTTTTGGCTATAAGCGTGACTTGAATATCTGCTGAATTGAATAGTTGAACTAACAATCTTAATTATTTATCCCTACAGCTGTCAGCACATTCTTTCTATTTGTATTTCCTTATGGCAATGGCAGACAGACTATATTGCATGTGCAATTTTGATACATGCTGATGAATGACAAGTGTTAATGATAATTGAGCCCCACTGTTGGGCACAGTGGCGAACTGATCAGAGTGCTTTACTGGTAACATGGAGAGTAAGGGTTCAAGCCTCATCCGTTTAGAGACCTGGAGGTAGTTCTTCACTCACAATTGCTCTGCAATACTGTACAATGTACTAAAATCGTTGTTCTATCACATTGACATTGTCGTGTGAATTTAATATTTATAACTGTTGGAAGAAGGAAATATCAACATTATCATTGTATTGTATCATACTGTATTGCCTTGGCACCAAAGGCATGGAATGGTCTGGCAGTCAAGGCTCATTGGAAAGAGCATCCAGTTTGCTTTTCTACAGAGCCCAAAAAATGTGAATCATCTTAATCAGGAAATTCTGCTCATCCATAGACTTATGGCACCAGATAATGGCAGAAGACCAAACAAAGCACTAAATTCAAACAATAAACCATGTTTAACAAAAAGGCGATATAAGTAATCTGAGACAATGCATACAGCAGTCACAACATGTCATCCATGCTCCCGTTGCAGGCAAAAGGCTTCAATGACTGGATGGTGAATAGACCGCAAGACAGCACACTAAATAATCCTGCACTTGCTGTTCACCACAAACATTTCATAACATAACTGTAATGAAAACTGTTGCACTTTGCACCAAAACACTCCGCACAATTCCGAACCTTTATCCATGCAGAGCACAAGCTACAATAACGAAGCACTTATCTGATGAATAACCCGCCAGGGACGAATAGGAACGGAAGCGGTGACAATCACTGTGCGCAGCAGTTTAATTCAGTGCAAATAATACCGGCAGCTGCGTTTTATTGTTGAGCAAATTCACTTTTTCTGGCGAACCCTTCCGCGTGTATTCGCACCCCCATTACGGCAGCTGGCACCACTCGCCTCCTCCGAGTGATCAATAATCCACAGTCAACCGAAGAAGAGCATTCGCAGAGACGCAGACTTCCTCTGTTGACGTCCATGCCAGACAGGAAATTAGGCTCTGCTTTGAACAAACTAACTGAATTGAATCTAATTATCAAATGACAATCAACATCTCCCTAAACAAATCATAAGACATCAATTTCCCAGAATAAATGCCATAGAACATTATCGATAATGACGTCGATTGAGAGCAGCAGAGACAGCCTTTCGTACGCATTGACCACGAAGGACGAATTCAGTGTAATTGCTGTCGTATGTTTGCAGCTGAACATCGGATTTGACATGATCACGCGCACACACACACGCACACACACACATCATCCGGTATCAACAAATGCAAACGATCACTTCACTCGACGATCGGGTTGACAGCCCAGCAAGATATCATAATCATAGTCTTTAAGCTTCTACAGTCGAAAGCTAAGCGCAGGGCACCAACTAATTCATGAGAGCTGCATTGAATCGGGCGGGGGGTCATACAAAGGCAAGTCCTTGGTAGTCCGAGCCCGATTTCCAGAAGGTCTGAAGAGGCAGAGCAGCTTAGCAGTTGGGTGTCGTTTAGGACAGTAGTTTGGGAGCAGGAAATGAATTCTTCAAAAGGTGAGACTTCAGTTTTTTGGAAAGTAGCTAGATAGACAATAGATAGACAGAACTGAAGCATTTGATGGCTACCGGCTGGTACTGATCATGACAGAGGGGAAGAGTTGTCGATTCAGAGGGCAGATCATTCCAGAGATGAAATGCAGAGTGAGACATTCCTTGGTGACCAGACCATTCAGTGCAGGACAAGTCGGCACAAACATAACATTAATATATCACGACGTCAAAGCAGGTTTTCCGAAGGCATCATAACTTCGGTCGAAAATGTCCAGACTTTCTTAACAGCCAAAACAATTAGTCCTCTGTTCCTTCAATTTCACTACAGTCGAGCAATAAACTGAATCTGAGGTTTTCCTTGAGTGAGTCATTGATTATATTACAAATTTGTAAGAGTAACTTTACTCACTACATTACCTAAAAAGACAAAGCAAATTATAGGCTACAATAAAGCCCAAATCAAACAATAATTACATCAAAATAGCAAGCATAGGATTGGTTGTAGAAACACCTAAATCAACAATCACTGTGTTAAGAAAATGATTAGTTGGAGTAACTGTTGACAATAACTTCAGAATAAAGCAAATGATTAGTTTGAGTAACACTCAAATTACTGATGACTTTAAAAAATTAAGGAACTGATTGGCTGCCGTAACACTTAAATTAACAACACTTCAAAACATCAAGCAAAATGATTGGTCACAATGACACATAGATTAACAGGTTACTTTTTACAACAAACAACTGATTTGCTGCAACTCATTGAAATTGACCGTTTGTTTCAAAACATGTACTGACTACATGACTTGTAAACATTAACTTGTTGCAAATTGCAACTCTTAAGTTTCAGATGACTTTTTCCGCCACATTTCATGCCATCGCTTCCCCCACAGACCGGACTGAGCAGGGCCGGAGTAACAAAATGTGGAGGCTTTCTTCAGTTAAACTGTGAGGTCCAATCCACACAAAATCACAACAAAAGGACACTGCTTCGTCTACTATCAAAATTCTAAGACGTTATGGACAAGTCACAAACTCTACCAGCTCTATTCGATGCTTGTTCTGCTTCTGACTTGGTAGACGAAATAATATATGAACTGAACTGAACTGTCTGGAAAAATTTAGACCACTAAGATTTGGATGAAAAACTATAGCAGATAATGATCAATTGCAAACATTTCAAAAGATTATTCATCCTGACATATTTACCAACAAACTTCTTTGTAAATTATTGACTGCCCCATTTCAAATTGTATCGTCGTGACGTATTTAATTTTAATTTTATTTTACAGAAAATTGCAAGAAACACTGCTCAATGAGGAAGATTTTGCAGTTAATCAGTGCCAATGTAATGTAATGTATTGTAAATCCTCAACAATTTCTCACCACTCACAAAAGTCACATCTCGTAGCTCATGTTGAAGCCAATGGCAGACATATCAAACATAAATTATTATTCAGTAATAAGTCAGGATCGAAAATCTTTAGACATTTCTAAATCAATTCTAATCCACTATAGGTTTTTCTTCCATATCTTAGGAATCAAAATTTTCCCAAACACAGCGTACGCCGTATATGTGAATATGCCCATGTATATGTTATATATGAATGGAACTATTATGTGAATTGATTTTAATGCCTTGACATTTATATGAACTGAAATCAAATAACTCTCTTTTCTGCTTGCCTGTGCTTTTAATAAAGGTTTTACAATTCCTTCAAAATTTATGTTGGGCATAGTTAGTGGAGCATAATTATCGCACCTCAAATGGTTGATCTCATGATAATTCTGCATCTGATTAGTCCATTTGCACTTAATCCAATTTCTTATCAGAAAATCAAATGCAAGACAACAACTGAATAGAGAACGCTGCTGCCTTTAAAGCTGTCAAAGCTGAAGCCTTTAGCGGCATTATACCTGTCATGAGAGACGCATAGGAAAGAATGCAAGACATCAGTCACATACAAGATAACAAGAATTTTACATCCAATTTCGAGGAGGCAGACACAGCACTTGCATACGAATGCAGAGAGACAAAGGATCTGGTAACCAGATAGGATTCCCAATTTGCTCAGAGATCAGAAAGCTCCAGACATCTGACGAGGATTTATAACTAATGTCCCGGCGATTCTTCCGCCTTAACAGCAGCTCTCAATTCCTTCCGACACAACGATGCTACAGCGGACGAGGAAATGGACGGAGTGGAAGGAGGAGTGTGAGGAGGAGGAGTGTGAGGAGGAGGAGGATTGCAAGATTGGAGGTCGTCATCGGAGAGATGATACAATCACTACAATCCCTGTCACAGCAATCAAAACAAATGAAAATCGATATCAATATCTGAGGAATGCAAGCCAAATGGTTGGCAGGAGGAGGAAAAAGACCAGCAGCAGCAACTGGACTGTCCATCTAGGATGATGCTGTCTTGCTGCAGACTACCGACCCGTTACTGCCCATCATTCGATCAGCTGCAGTTTTGGCAGTAGTAGTCACATCCACCAACAAAATCATTCGCAGTCTAAAGAGGAGTATTATCAGCAATGATCTGAACTTTTGCAATGCAACAAAATCCAATAAAGTGCAACTGAACATAAAAACCTGAATGAATACATTTGATGCGAACAAGAGAGTTTTATACAGACTGGTCAAACAACATATTCTTCTAATGCTTGTTGACAGAGGCTCAAATTCACAGTCAGCCTTTGCTATGGTCATGGTAAGAAATTCACTAGGTAGGCACAAACCTTCAATTGTCAGATCACAACCCAAGCCTGCTAGCAAACAGCCATAGGCACCGAGTTAGTCCGAAAAGGGTGAGGGCCCAAAGCAGGATTTTAAAAAGAAATTTCAATAACTACACAATTCTAGCCCCTAACGATTAGGGGGTCTGGGGGAGCTTACGACGCTCCCCCAGCGGGGTCTGGAGCAGAGCCCCAGAAACCAATGAAATTTTGACA
>JAQFXW010003645.1:0-11731 GCA_034693945.1 Dendrobaena attemsi
TTACGACTTGGCTTAGCTATACCCCTCCCTATTCACTCTACATGCATTCCAACAACCGACAGAGCGCTATTGAGGAAGACGTGCACCGGTTGTAAGGGTTGCACCTGGCTTAGCGTAGTCAGGCCCTATAATTGCGGCCCCAGCCACCAAACACAAGCTGAACCCAAGTCAATACAAAAAATACAACTTACAGCACAGAGATATGGGTGTGGTGGCGTAGTGGAATAGTCGCCACCTGCATCTGAAGGGTTGTGGGTTCGATCCACTGTTTTGTAATATCTGGATAATTCATGTTTACCTTGGGGCTAAAGAAATACTAATAATAATGTATTCTGCAATTTCATAATATATTTTATTTATTTATTTATTAATACATTTCTATACCACCCCTTCAAGTACACTACTACTCAGAGGCGGTTTCACTACAGCCTGGAGGTGCATCGGATTTTACACAAGCAAGTGCCACGAGCAATTGTGAGTGAAGGACTTGCTCAAGGTCCCTACATGGTGGCTCCGAATAAATCAATCAATCAATCAAATTAATTTGTATAGCGCCCCTTCAAGATTTCTACTCAGAGGCGCTCCCAACCCAATCGAACCCGCGACCCTTCAGACTCAAGGCGGCGACTATCCCACTGTGCCACTACGCTCCACAATATGGCTGAATGTTTCCAGATAGTTGCACAATTTCCATTTAATAAGAATCAAAATAAGAACGTGCTGCAAGAAATCCAACAACTCTGAGAAAACACGAGCAGCTGCACATCAATCTCAAGTGCTTCTTGGTGGCTGAATTGATCCATTGGACAATTTGTCCGGTTCGACTGACCACTAGAAGTTGACCAAGCATACTCAAAGATTGGTCAACCTTAGCCTGATGTTAAACAATTAGTCCAATGACCATATCCGCATAGAGATTTTGATGGGTTGATGATAAATTTCTGTGAATATCAGGAAGGACATTAGTGCAATGGCACTGCTGAAAGGTTTGTACACTTCTGATAACTGAACTACAGAATTCCTCAGATAAGACACCACCACCTGGTCAAACATAACTTAGCAGTATAATGTGTCTGTTAGCACTTAGCAGCCAGTACTCTTAAAGACAAGTGCTTGTAACATAACTTTAATAAGTAATACACCTGCTATAGGACCTGTTACTCTTAAAAACGAGCACGGGTGGCGTCGGGCGGTCAGGATTACTATTGAAAAAAGATCTGTTAGGAGCTATTACTCATAAAAAACAAGTGCTTGTAACATATCTTAGAGGTAATGCACCTGTTAGCCCATTACTCTAAAACACCGAGCACAGGCGCTCAGGATTACTATTGAAGATCTGTTGAGCATATACAGAGCACGAGACCTTCGATAAAACACAAATTACGCAAGCGTGCATTTACTTCAATGTGTTTCATGGACCAATCACAATTTACAAAGACACGTATTCATCATCATAGCCTCCCTCCAGACATGACGGATTGTACTGTCAAGCGAACAGGCATTCAAAAATGAACTGGCCGACCCACTGACATATATGCACAGCCGTACGCTTCTCCCTTTCTCTGCTGGCTGCTGCAGCTGAAAAAGATGACTGCCCAAAGTAGTGGGAAATAATCATCAGGACCTAATTACTCATCAGGTGAGCAAGCGTACCAGGTGAGCATGACAGGACATATATATATATATTATATATCCCCAGCAGAAATGCAACTGCACCAACCAATGGACACAGAGCTCCACAGTACGATGGACCAAAAAAAGCAGCCAGGAGAGAGAAAGATGATACCCCGGTAAGTGAGTAAAGATGTCTGCCAATGACGTCACATATGAGCCGCTCCTCCACTCTCCCCGAACGATGACCTCGCCCAAGGCCAGAGAAACGGAAGAAGTAACCACGCATTCCATACAATCATTTCCCTTCCTTCCAGCAATTGGATAACTTTTCCATGTACTCAGCGGCACTGCTAATGAATGAGCTGCTGGAACTATATCGGTCATGAAATCTGTTTGCAGTGCATCGAATAACTGGTGCGTAACTATTTAAGACTCCTTCCTGATGCCTTCCACCATACTCTGTTTAGATCCAGATCCAATTCCAATGTCAGCAGGGGCAACACTAACAACTTTTCTCACTGCCAGTCCTAAACCACTACATATTTGCTGTTCCTACTGTTTCAGGCGAAGTGTTAATTCTAACCGCCAGAATACAAATCTCTTTGTTTTCATCTAACTGCCAGTCACATGCAAATTAAACGTAATGCTTTTATTTGTTCTATTTTTAGGTTTTGAGATGTTCTGGAATGTGCCACCCTTATCTAGGATGCTTTCTCTCTATCCATGAATAATTCTGTTGTTGAATTTCAGATCTCAGTCAACGCAAACGGCAAAGTGTCTTTGTGAGGTACATACAAATAAAGGTATCTAGGTATCTTCATAATAGATCGTCCAAAGTTCTGTGACTTATTAGTAAGGCACAACAGAAATTGTTTGAATGCCCTCCTTATTAAGACTTGGGACTGGCACTGCCAGACAACAAACGAGCGACTCTGAGTAGTCTTCTTGAAGGGGCGCTATATATAAATGTTCGAAATGAATGAATGAATGAAACAGTAAATATTTAAAGTGATTGACACAATACACAAGCCAAATGAATTACTGGTATGAAACAGTCGACTAAGTCTCATACATGCAATATATATTATTTACAGTCTAGGACTTCAGCAAGTCTAGAAAGCTTCATCAAGATCAGCCTGGACTACTCTACTCAGACTTCTCTAACACCACGTTCAATCTATCTTTCACAATCTCAAACAGTATATCAAATGCACAGATCCCACGAATACTTCTGATGTTATATTTAGCCAGATATAACGCGATGCTTTTTTTAACCAGAAGCCCGAAGTATTTATATAACACAACTGGGGCGCCACTTTCTCCATTGATAAAAGCCTTCCCGCTGGCTCTCCCTGTCTCGATCCGTGCACCACCGCACCCCCCTCAGCTAATTTCACCTTTACAAAGTTCACGATCATCGCCACTTCAACAGAACTGCTGGCAGTATAAATACTGAAGAACAGAAGTAAATATCAGGCACCTGTTTCACGTTCCTAACTGCCATTCTAAAAAACCTCCAACATTGAGCACTTTCAATGTTTTTTCCTATTTCATCGGCTTCTCCACTGACGCATTTGATCATACAGTCAGACGACTACTCCAACCATACGCTTAGACTGCGGAAGGCACCGGAAAAAGCTGAGCTGGAAACCAATTAGTCTGATCTGTGTCCGCTCAGTCAGGCGCAAAATGCCAACCAAGGTCATTCGAAGGTCATGAATAACAATTGCAGAGTTCATTCGGAATCGACACGCTGACCCGATGAAGTGTAGCCAGGAAACTCCGAGCGACTGGTCATAAACACACGACATCAACCACAAAGAACGACCTACCAGACTACATCTGTACAGTAACCGAACCTAATGGAATCAAACAGTCACATAAATCCGGAAGATTCGGAAATGTCTGCTACTTTGAAGCAAGAATCATTGCATTCGTTCTTGTTTACATTCATACGACGATGCTCTATGGAGGAGTGATTAGCATGATGGACTAGCAGTCTAAAGGGCAGGGATTCGAATACCAAACACCGCAGAAAGTTGGCTTTGGCTTTCTGCTCTACCTTTCCCCACAGCCACTTCAACTAAAATGAGCACACCTATCACACACTGTTGGTGGGAACATGAGATGGTGAGGGCCAAGATTAACATTTATACCAAGTAATTCTGTCCTGTAGTAGCAAATACCCAAGACTGTTTTTAACATGGAAAGAATGCCAACCAACTGAATCACACAAATGCAATACACACAAGACACAGAGGAGGAAAAACACAAAAAGAGAAGCTAACAAAACATAGGATAAACATTATAAAAGTTGATGCGCGACAACACTCGAATTCAACGAATGGCCGAAGAAATGACGACCATTTATTTGCATCCACAGTTGCCATAGGACAGGCAGAGGGTACTGCTGATGAGAATTATACCATAAACCCACCATAATGCCATCTCTGGGAGCCATAGGAACATTTCATCTCTTAATAATGTTACGTAAGAACAATTTTATCGTTCCTATTTCCTGTTCTTTTTTATATCAGAATTAATTCCATAGCGTAATATGTTATAGCAATACTTTGAACCTTGTATGCCAAAGCCCTGGAAGTAAGGAAATTTGGTAACGATAACTTTAGATTTACTAAATTCAAATTTAAGACAAATAAATACAGCAAGGAAACATGATATAGTATTAGTAGTAACAGACGTCAACAAGTTACTTAGTCGAATTTAGTTGTAAAGGCCGACTGTCCATTTTACCACTGCCAGCTAGTGATGGAAGGCTGAGTCCATCAATAGGGAGGGAGGCTAGCAGGTGCCACACCCACATCCTTCTGTTCTTCAGGCCAGCATCTTACCATTCAACCGCTGTGCACCCGACAAAAACCTTACAAATGTATCTCAGATTCAGATTCAACCTGAATCATGAATCAGTCAACAGTGTTCTGGAACTAGTAATTTGAGCACTACCATGCATTTGAAAGGCCTCATCGTCGGCGCGGTCGGACGGAGAGAACAATGTCAATGATGATAATGATGCATTTTCTGTGACACAAATGAACTTGCTGCACATAAGAGACTGTCACAGAAGAAACTGTATGAGAAAACAAGCTATGGGTGAAAAGTGAAAACCAGTTACGAAGAGACATTTGGCAGTTTATATGGGTCAGGTGCTTGCTTGCCACAAGCTGTTGCAAATGACAAAAACAGGGTCACTGGCGCCCCCCCCCCCCATCGACAAACATGAGCAACTGGCAAACAAAGCCTGAAGGTGACAAGAGGAGAGTATAAGAATGAAAACTATCTTAATATCTTTTTGAGCATTCCTTTGCAGGGTCAGAGGTCAACTGCCTTGATTGGGTTCACACCATTTCGAGTAGGTTCACACCATTTCGGAGTCCTTGCCAAGACGGTCAGCGTCGCACATTACACTCACAAAGTCCTGCATTGGCTTCCCTTCCATCAGCGCATATATTTTTGCATCTCATCCTTAGTCCGACAGGGTATCTCAGCATGCATATGTCAACCTACTTGGGGGAGCTGCTCTGTTTTGACCCAGGACGGTCCCCGCTGCCTCAACATTTCTGCCCATAGGGTTTGGGAATCTCATGGGACCCTTCGTCCCTGCAGCCACCCTGCAGTAGCAATCCTTCAAAATCATAGACTCAGTGACATGAAACGGCTCTCTAGGGAGATGCATGACCTCCCATAGGTCTTACGGTCACCAGCCATTCTTTGATCTTCTAAAGTCAGTATTCTTCTACTGGGTTTGGAGCAGTGCCTCTGAGTGAAGACCCTGAGGAAGGGGTGGTATTATAAGTATTGTTGGATTGAAGCATTAAGTTTTCTGCACAACTTTTTGCTTTATTAAGAATTTGCTTTGAGAATGCTGTCTATTGGTAAGTATCCTGATTCATACATGCAAACAGTTACAAATTTTATTACATGCTGTGTCAGTGTGTCACACACCCAAACATAAATGCCAACAAAAAACACACATACACATCCTAGTACACAATACATATAAATATACACACACATACAGTGTCATACATACACATTGGCATTAGGTTAGCAAAAAACACCATTAAGATGCATGTCATTGAGCTAAATGAATCCCAATAAACTATATAAACTTCCAGGCAGAGGGCAGTCTAGTCAAATACCGCAGGCATTGGGCACATGATCCTGACAAAAGTATACCATGTCATTGATACGGTCATGCCCTCGAGGGACAAAACTTTGAAAGAGGCCAAGAGACCACGCTGTCAGAATTATTTGAAAATGTGTATAATTAATTCTATTCCATTATGACCTTCAGGTACCTCAGTCTCGAACTCACTACAACCTAGACAAAGCCTATGCATTTGCTGGTTCATTGCTCTTGAATGACCTTCTCTATTGACTTGTTCCATGATTTTAATTGGTTACCGGGTATTACTGTTTGTCCGATGTCTGGGAGCGCCTCTAATTTATATAGGGCCTCTGATTTATATAGGTTGTATTGAGAAAGGCACAATTGTCAGAAGTCTGTAATTATAATACAAAAATACAATAGAATTACATAAGAAAAAGACATCGAATATCACAATGGACAAGCATCTGGACTGAGACTGTAAAGTCTATTGGGTCATGAGTCAGCCTCCCTAACATCGCTGCATAGGCAGACTATAATATTGTCCTGATCTTCAATTTAAATTAGACCATCTGGACCTATTGATAAAAGCAGCTGTGTTTGCTAACATTTCCCATAATGATAGGCACAAATGTTTGGTGCAGCCAGTCTGCTGGACCATATGGAAAAGACAGAAACAGACAGACAGAGAGACAAGCAAACATAGAGATAGAGATAGAGACGGGGAAACATAGACAGACCAACAGAGGCATACATACAGAGTGACTAGTTACAGACAGAGGTAGATAGACAAACATTAGCAAAGAAGAAATTGCATTCAGCAGAGTAAATGATCAGGTTACTTAGACCACGTTTCACGGTCTGGATATAGAAAGAAGAAAAGTCTAAAAGGTCAATCTTGTATTCAGCTTGCATCAGACTAGCCAGCATGCAGGCGACTTCCCCCTTCACCCCCAAAGTGATTGAGGGCAGCCAATACTGAAACCAAATAGACCCAATTCACCAAGAACCACCATGCAGCCCCAAGTCTACATCTTGGAAAAGGCAATATAAATACACACAATAATGTGATTAATGTCTCAATATAATTATATACGGATGCCTTGGTGGTTTGGTGGTGTAGTGGCAGTGTTGTTCGGTACCTTGTGAGGGAAGGGTCACAGGTTTGAAGCACCTCAAACCACTGCATAGGTACCTTGAGCAAATCCATCAGTGATCACTCACAATTTTCTCTGTGGGGGTGCTTACCCGGCTAGGTATAATGGGTAAGAGGCTAGGAGAAAAGAAGATAATAGCATCTACAAAAATCAAATCTCGTATATCTTCCAGTATGCAAACTCAACCTTCTTTCACCAGATAGCGTAGTAAATGAGTCGCTTCAGCAAGTTGACTCGAACTCAGCATCAATGCTGTAGTCGAGAGCGTCTCTGAGCAGTTCCTACTACAAGATGCACTACAAAAATACCTAAATACAATACACTTAGGAAGGGTAATGATGATGCTTCACAATCTGACTTAGAACTGCCCTTCAATCAATAGACAGTTCTATCTAATAGGGCTGTAGGTCGGTGATGAAAGCAGCTAATGGAGGAGGCATGTAATGAAAGAGCGATCAATTGTCTTACCTCATATTAGGTTACTGAGCAAGACCTTGGCCAAGGCAGAGAGCTAGAGCTATCTATGGCCAATGGCTAAATCAATAGCCCGATGATACAATATTGCTGCACAGTGTAAATTATTCCTGTTGTGCAAGAGAGGAGAAAGGGAAGAGGATAAGGTTAATCATATTCAGGCGTCGATCCATTATGTATGTATGTGTGCATTTCTATACCGCCTCTTACAGTCCACTACTATTCAGAGGCGTCCCGACTACAGCCCGAAGGTGTGTCGGAGTTTTACACGCGGAAGCGCTTCAGCAATTGTGAGTGAAGGACTTGTTAAAGGTCCTTACACGGTGGGTGGGATTCGAACCCACAACCTTTAGGTTGCGAGGCGGCGACCTTCACCACTACACTACCGCGTCCAATCTTCTGCATTTGAGCAGTGGGAACTCAAGTAGAGTATTTTCGAGATCAATGAGATCAATGAGAACGTGCTCCCACTTCCCACCCACTTTAAACCATGGCAATTGGTTGGTTTGTTCACTTGGATGGGCCTCAATTTACACATTTCTATACCACCTCTTCAAGTCCACTTCTACGCAGAGGCGGTCCCGACTACAGCCAGAAGGAGTGTCGGAGTTAACGACGAAGCGCCACGAGCAACTGTAGTCGAAGGACTTGCTACGCGGTGGCTCTGGTCTGAATCGAACCCGCGACCCTTCAGACACAAAGCATCGACTATCCCATTGCTCCACAAACGCCCCACGTGCTAGCCCGAGCCCCGAGATGTTAAATCTCTGAGTGTCGGCAGGAATAAGGATCGAACTCGGTACCGTGCAAACACACGGCCGACGCGCTCCCAATGTACCTAATTGGGCCAGGTATATACTTGTCTTCCTTATATGTTGGTTTGCCTTCGCATAACTAGGTATAGGAACTACTTACAACTAATCACCTATAGGCCTACCTACCTATGTAGGGGCCTCTATACTAGCTGACCTAGCCTATACCTAGGCTATCAGAATATCCATCTGAATATTTAAATGTATGTATGTGTGTATTTCTACACCGCCTCTTACAGTTCACTACTATTCAGAGGCGGTCCCGACTACAGTGTCGGAGTTTTACACGCCGAAGCGCATAAGCAATTGTGAGTGAAGGACTTGCTAAAGGTCTTTACGCGGTGGGTGGTATTCGAGCCCACAACCTATCGTTTGCGAGGCGGCGACCTTCACCACTACACTACCGTGTCCCATAATAAATGTAAAGCTATGATCAAAATAGCCTCGTTAACTCATTCACAACAACAACTGTTAAACACAATTATCACTTAACAAGTGTATAGCAGCTTAATAATAAAATAAACAATTTTATAGCGCCTATAATTTCTATAAATTACCTGTTGAAGGACGTCATCTGTCGAGATGTTGTTCACCTGAAGAGCGTTCTCCGACAGAGGTCGCCTATCCGTCGTCGAACAACCGGAACCGGAAATCGTCGTCGTCGCTCCGTCGCTGACGTCATCCGTCTCCCTGGCAACGACGGCTGAGGCGGCACGGAGGGAGGACTCCGTCGGCCGGAAGTCGAGTGTCGTCTCAAGATCGAGGATGTAGTCGATGACGTGCTGGAGCAGCTGGACCTTCGTCATCCGTCCGCTCGGCGGAATCGTCGGAACGAGCTGCATGAGACGGGCAAAGCAGGCCGCCATCTCCTCCTCCCCGTTTTCCAGACGGTGGCCGCCCTTCGTGACCCGATCGTCCCTACCGCTGCACCCGTACAGCGCCCCTGCGCTGCTGTTGCCACCGCTTCCCAGCCGCGTACAGACCGTTCCAACCGTCTTCATGGTTGATGATAATAATTATTATAATTTTATGATCCTCACTTCTTCTATTGAAAGCTTCACTAACAAAAAGACTCTTCTCACGCGAGCGTACACCTTGTTCTGACCGAACTCTCTAGGGCTCGCCGAATAAGTTCCTTGCTAGGCCACGCCTTTCCCGCCGATAGACTCCGCCTCGTTGGCTAACAAGCCCCGCCTTTTGACCGGTCGTGGCCAATAGCTGCGTCGGTTGCTGGTCGCAGATGTGGGCGAGGTGGGCGTGGTCGGTCACAATGGCCGATGAGAAGTTGACCGTTCGTCTGTTTGTCCGTCTGTCTGTCTGTCTGTCTGTGTGTGTGTGTCTCGTCTTATTTCGTCTCTGTCTGTGTCACACGCTTGTCTGTGTGTCTGTTGTCTCCACAAACATATGGACAGACAGAGAGATAAACAAACAGACGTGCGAACAAACAGACATACAAATCAACAGAAAAACACACAAACAGACAAGCAGACAGACAAACAGCCTCATTCTCTGTCTCTCTCGTCAATAATTCGTCATTGGTTATGGTTATGGTTATTAATAAATTTTCAATTAAGTTATTTTGTCCAGTCACTCATCCATGTAAGGACCTAATCATCATAGTAGGCAATTTATTTATTGACTGAACTACTATTGGAACTTTTTATTATTATTTTCATTAAGCACTGTAATTTATATCCAAAGATTAGGTAGGCTACAGAGCCTACATGTAATTGTATGGACTAAGCCTATCGAAGCGCCGAGAAACTGCGAAAGAAAGACTTGCTCAAGCAAGATCCCTCCTAGGCTATAGACAACAAGAAAGGCGATCCCGACTACAGCCCGTAGGCGTGTGGGAGTTTACATGCCGAAGCGCCTCGAGCAATTGCGACGGAAGGACTTGCTAAAAAGGTTCCTACGTTTGGCTTAGGACTGAATCGAACCAGCGACCTTTCGGACGCAAGGCGGCGCCACCACTTTAGAACTTGACCAACCTGCAAGCAGAATTCAACATTGTGACTGAGTATAGCCTATAGTCATAGAGGCATCTTGGAATTGTCACGGTTCCTATGTTCATTCTCTTCCTAGGCTGTGACGGTCGGCCTGCGCTGGGTGGGTGGGGAGTAGACCGCCTGCTACATGACATTGTGACTGATATTAATGGACTAGGCAATACTAGGCATCTACATGCGCAGACGAAACCAGTAATCAGTCACGCATTAAACAACGTCCATGAATATCATACGTCTGCCTGTTATATTTCACGTGCTCATAAAAAAATGTTTACATTTTTGGATAAAAATGTTTTGACGACCTACGTAATGGTCGGATAGCTCTAACACGTGTCCTATAGTTGCCTGTTAGACTGTTAATAATTTTCGTAAATTGTGTTTTCAGAATTCGTTATGAGATATTGTCTCTGCCTGATGTCTAAATCTGTCATTGTACAACCAAACCCTTCATTAAACCCTGACTAACTCTTCATCAAAACCTACACACGTGCGAAATAATTATAGGGGAGACCTGGGTTAGTTGCAACACAAATTAGTTTAAAATAACCGGAATGACATTCTGCATAATGTAGGAGAGTTATTTTCATTGTGTACTTATATAGCGCCTATACCTTGAGTGTGTTGCAACCTGACGCTGTTGCAACTAACCCCGGTCTCCCCTAACTTTTCCTGTGACTTAACTAATGGCCTCAGTGCTGGAACGCTCCTGGTACGGCCAAACCAGGAGTGGGGGTGGACAATTTTAATTTCCAACTGACACGAGGCAAACCACGCAACAGAAAAGCGCTACCAGCAGCTAACAGAAACTTAAAATAAATTACTGCCTGTATGAGGCTTAAACCCATGCCGTCAGATCTGACACTGCTCAGCTTATCGACCAACCGTTCTCTCCACTGAGCTACGGACCCACTCACTCTACGATCGATAGAGGGATTAATCTAGTAATCATCGGGAGATTGATGGGACACGGTAGTGTAGTGGTGAAGGTCGCCGCCTTGCAACCGAAAGGTTGTGGGTTCCAATCCCACCCGCCGCGTAGGACCTTTAGCAAGTCCTTCACTCACAAATGCTGAAGCGATTCGGCGTGTAAAACTCCGACACACCCTCGTGCTTTAGTCGGGACCGCCTCTGAATAGTAGTGGACTGTAAGAGGCGGTATAGAAATACACACATACATACGCATACATATTTCGCTAGTAGTAATACCGAATGGTAGCGCGTACATTGTATGATTATTTTAACCCGCTTGCTTAGGCCTACTTACTACGGTAGGGGCGCTCTCAATTACTCTAACTTTTGCGTTCCCTAGGATCTCTACCAACGTTGACGGTCGTCCGTTCGTGGGATATTTTCCCACGGTCTCTGCCCTGGGCGTCGCAGTAGGCCCAGTCGAATCGCAGTCATTTCAAGGGTCAGATAACACAACCGATCGTCAAACAGCCACTGAACGGCGCCAGATTGTCGCCCAGTAATAATTCGCCTTCGATGCCCCCCACCCTAGCGGCGACGCAGGACAAGGCCCCCTTCCCTCCTCTG
>JAQFXW010003646.1:0-11730 GCA_034693945.1 Dendrobaena attemsi
TGTAGGGACCTTGAGCAAGTCCTTCGCTCACAATTGCTCGTGGCGCTTCGGCTTGTTCACTCCGACACACCTCTGGGTTGTAGTCAGGACTGCCTCTGAGTAACAATGAACTTGAAGAGGTGGTACAGAAATATATAAATAAATAAATAAAGAGATGAGTTTATGAGCCAAACCCCACCAGTTCCAATCCTACATGTATATAACACTTGACACCTGAAGCCTCTATCAAGTGAGGCCTATGTCCATTTTATCTAATATCGTAGGTTGCTGAAAGTTTCAACTAGGATAGTGTGCACAACACAACACTCTCAGAGCTTCTGAAAGGAATATCAAGCAATCAAGGTGCTATATCAGTGCTCAAATATATACAAGTGCACTTAAGAAGCACTTATGTAGCCCTGTTGTGCATAATATACCATCGCATATTTTATACATACCAGGAAATATGCATGTACATAAACAAAAAGCAGAACATACATAGTTACATACCATGACATACATAAATACTAGAAAATATGCATGTACTGAATACAAGCATATACCATGCAAATAGGCCTCCATACCAGAACATTCATATTATACGATATAAAACGTAATATATAATTACCAGAAAATACGAATGTTCTGAAATACAAGTATAATAAACCCTACAAAATAGGCCTACATACCGGAACATGCATATTATACGACATTCAACGCAATATAGAAATACCAGAAAATACACATGTTCTGGAATACGAACATATAGCTGAACATAACTACATACCGAAACATACACAATGAACTAAATATAATAATAGGAAATAAGCATGTGATGGAATACACAAATATACTATAGCAGAAATAAATACATACCTGAATATACACAAAATACGAGAAATGCCGAACAGATGTATAATTGTACATAATGGAGCATAAAACTTACTGAAACATGAAACACATGAAAGAAACAAGTGATCATTTCCGATGGTTATTGAATGGTTTTGATACAAACTGCATAAGATGCATTACAGGAACATCAATCATGATTCTTGTTTTGAGATATATATCTTTGGACTAAAGTGGCACTGAAAGGCTCCGTGGGAGGAGGAGCCGCTGACGGCAGCCTGTATCAATCAGCAATCCATTCTCTGGGTATTGGCTGGGCAAGATGACACGAGATGATAATGCAGTGTAACAGAGAACCAGGATAGCTGAAGAGCAGTGCACCAGACAGATAACGGAGACTTAGTCCCCCACAGACAAGAGATGGACATGAAAGACCTACTGTGGTGATTGTTTGGTGCAATCGGACGCCAGGGTTCGGTGGTTTATGTAGGGAAATTCAATTGCACTGCTTGGTACTAGCACAGGACGAGGAGCAGAAAAAAAGAGGAGATGAAGGAGGAAAAGGAACACAGAACAAAGTGAGGCAGAGGTAAAAGTTGGGAATGGAAAATAAGAACGGGTTGAACAGGAAAAACAGCTGCCATAAGTGATTTCATAATAAAGAGCAGAAGAAGAGGGAGAAAGGAGTGAAAAACAGGAGAACTCGAAAAGGACAAAGACAGCTGGAGCAACAACCGGAAGGAAGGAAACACGAGTAGAATGAAAAAGAGAGGAAGTGTGACATGGCATTGGGAATCCTATAAAGGGAGAGAAGTAAGACGAGAGCACAAAGTCAAAGGCAACTCTACACGTTTTATCTGTGGCCTCGGTTTTCAATGAATTAATCAGAGTGAAATTCTTCAACTCTGCAGGTAGAAGTGCAAGAAGGTCGTGGAATTTCCCAATGCCATTAACTCAATTAAGTGAATTAACTATTAATAGGTTACCACCGGAGTATCAAACACTGCAGTATTACACACAAATCAATTAATAAGAAAATAGCTTTATTGATCAGCAACAAATAGTTAATGCATATTTGTAAAATAATTCTTTGATGTCAAAGGGTAAACCCAAAGGAAACAGCATCTTGTTCCACTGGCAGGGCTGCCTTTTCACATCAATAAACATAATTCGCTTATATGCTAATGATATGCTAAACGACCTTGACCGACGATGACGATCGTGAAGTGAAAAGAAACGTTAATAGAGTGCGCCGACATTTATACCGCACTCGGAACACGACCCAGCGCATTAAATATTATTTGGCTGTATTAGTCGCATTAAATATACCCAGTAGAGGGATTGGTTGGTTAGTCTTATTTTCCGTTCCTTATTTTAACTTTTTAATTCGAAACGAAACTTCGAACGCACTATAGCACTAAAATTATTATTGTTTGAAACGAACAAATGAAGTCGGTTGTACGGGATGCGGTGCAACTGACCCTACCCCGGGATATGGTCAACTGCATGGGATACGGTAAGAATATTTATGTATTACGAAATAGGTCGCGTTTCGAGTAAGTAAGTAAGTAGGCCTATATTCTTTGAAAACTATAATATAAGAGGTCGTTGACTTTACAGGTTACAGTTAGTTTTCCATAACTTAGAAGAAAGGGGCAAGCATTTTAACTTATGTAGGGCCTACTTTCACACAACACTGCATAAGATAACATTCCTCATGTGCTCACTCTACAAACGTAAAAGACACGACAATGTCAGTCTTAATTAATGTCTAAAGATCTATCTTGTTTTCAGTTCTATGTTTCTGTTTATGGATCATAGCCAAGATATAAGAACATGTTTGTTTTTCTGATGTTGTGCCAGCGAGCCACATTCAGCACTGTAAGTATAGTTGTAAACTTTGAGTGTTTTCCTCATGCCAATAAAGATTGCTCACTTACTTACTCACTTAACTAAAGTGCAAGACAACCACTGCAAGTAACATTGGCTGAAGTAGAAAATATCAGCCAACATTTGCTTCATAAACTGGAATATCATCAGATAGAATTCGTCTTCTTGAGTGACATCTAATATGCCACCTATAACCTCTGTTCCTTCCCCTTCATTAACCCTGGCAGATCATAATTTATTAATCAATCAATCAAGTAGATTTATTGATAACCGCCAAATACAGGCTCAAGTACATGTGTAAAGTAATTCTTGGGTGTCAAAGAGTAAACCTAAAAGGTTTTCCTCTGGCAGGGTTGCTCTTTAACAATACAATTTCAATGTACAGTAATATTGATCATCAACTCTATATAAGAGGACTTTCTGTTGTGTGTGTGTGTGTTTCTGTCTGTCCGGCAATTAATTTCCACAGTTTTCCGCCTATATTCACTCCAAACCTTCGCCATTCACTCGGGGAACACCTAAGACACAGAGTCGCAGGCTTGGTTGGTGTTATTTCCATTTAAAACTTTTTATTTTAATAGCTTTATTTCGAAATGCAGAGGCTTGGACAATAACATACACGACCCCGATGACTCGCCTCACTAACGCGGCGCTCGCTAAACGATCGAGCTACGTTGTATAAGTAAGTAACATTCGCAAAATTAATTTCTGTTAGAAAACGCATCAACTCTAATTGCACAATAGTATAGCTATTGTTTGTTCCCAAAGGGTGGGCATGGCCATGGACCCCTTTACTGTAAAGGGGTCCATGGCATGGCACACGGAGTGGAGGGGTTCTCGTCCCGCCCCCCCCCCCCGTTGTGACCACTACCATGGTGTCCAGGGCCAAAAACCTGTCCCTCCCGACCAACGCCTGGTACCCCAGCTAGTCATGAATAATATTAAACTGATTGAGAAACATGTGCCGGGGTGCTAACAATGTGTTTGTATAAGCAGTACATACAGATCTAGAAATTATACATTTATACACAATTCATCATATGTTACACACAGTTTCTAGTTACCTAAACTCAACCTCAGAAACTGGGCATGACTGCATGAACCGATATTTGTTTCTTTTGTGGGGTTGGGGTTACGGGGAAGGGACACACCTGACTTGGAGCCAAATTAAGGTCTCTCTCTCTTGGTTAAATTAAACTGTGTCAATCTATTTCACTAGACAGTTCTAAAGTAAAATAATAACTAGATTACAGAGTTTTAACTGTAGCCTAAAGATTCCTCTCAACTTAGACAATCACTTTTCCAATACGTAACAATATTACAACAAATAAAAAACAGAAACTAAATTACAGCATGAGGCCTTTCTCTTAGCAGACGATTGGCTTGGAAGCAAATTTTAAAATTAGATTCTCATAAAACTGGGCACCTTGATCAGGCATGAGTTAGGCTTGCATGCAGATAACATATAGCCTAGAACCTCAATTTCAGAGTTTTATTGCTATTTATCGGATTTCGCCCTAAGTGATACTAAAAAGGTCTTTAGTACCACGTGCTGGCTACTCTGCTCCATATACAAATGATGCCAGTGATATGTTTTCGATGCGGTGCGTCCCAAATAGGGAAATTATACCATAAAACTTGAAAAACTGTGGCATAAAACCACCATTTGAATCCTTTGGGGAGTCATGCTTCAGTCTCTGAATTATAGGGTAGAGTAGTTGATAACCAGTTGTCTGCATCCATAAGCAAATCTAATCTATGCTGTTTATGGTTAGCAACACCGACACATGTGCTCCTATAAATTGCCTAGAGCTACATAAATTATGCAATGTTTCGTTGCTGAGAAATAGTTGCAATTTAATGCCATGGACTTTTGTCTGTCTCAATGACAAGTGAGATAGGCGGATGTTCGTTCAACCTATGACTTAAACTTATTGTTGAAACAGAACTCGTGACTATCACCCACTGAAAGGCATTTCTAGGGCCTTAGTTGTCGTTTCTATGCGGCTGTTACAGTCTATGAAAAGCAAGGTAGTCAACTGCTCAAAACACCCAAGTCTTACCATAACACTTATTGCATTAGCAGATCTAATGCATTCACCATAATATATCAGTAGACATCTCTCTGCTCTTGTTGTTATACCTTAATGGTGCTTACACATAATTGAGTATTAAACTACATGTATGACCAACCAATTCACAGTCTCCATTATACACCACTCTTACCAGGGGATCTCCATCTCCAACCAGCCTCTTTCCCTCTTCCTTCCTGCCTACTCCCACTCCAAACGGATCAGGTGTACTATTACTCCAACTCATTATTTTTTCACTTCCTCCATTCCTGCATCTCTTCTTTCTACTCCTGAGATCTGGAGCAGTGGAGCTGGCCTTTTCACCCATTCCATCCCTTTCTCCCTCTCTCCATGTTTGAAATATTGAAGTCTATCAAGATCCAACAGCTCGCTCAATACACTGATGAAAAGATCCACAGCAGACAGATACATACAAGCACAGACACATACAAGCACAGACACATACAAATACAGACACATACAAGTACAGATACATACAAGTACAGATGCATACAAGTACAGATACATATGGGTACATACAAGTACAGACACATACAAATACAGACACATACAAGTACAGACACATACAAGTACAGATACATATGGGTACATACACATACAAGTACAGATACATACAAGTACAGACACATACAAGTACAGATACATACAAGTACAGACACATATGGGTACATATACATACAAGTACAGATACATACAAGTACAGATACATATGGGTACATACACATACAAGTACAGATACATACAAGTACAGATACATACAAGTACAGATACACAGTGCAACAAACAGAAGCAGACAGATTGGCACCCATTTAGGATGATATGTTTGATGTGGAGGCAACCTTCAGCCTGAAAGCTCTTTGAAGCAGAGAGAGAGAGTAGAGAGGGGTTTTGTCAGAGACCCTACCCTCCTATGAGTGACAAGTAACATAAAAATAATCATAGAAATAAACACACACATAACAATGTCAATCATCTGAAAGGTCAAAAAGCATAAATCTGGATTTTTACAGTGCACAGAAGCAGACAAGGCAGCATAGATACAGTAGAGTTTGATTTCACCAATGCACTGATCAGTAAAAGATAAAAGAACAATCAATCATCAATCAAGGTGAAGCAAAGGATCATTCATTTCATCAAAATCCCCACTGGTCTATTAATAATCACAACTGATTCATTCCATTTATTCATTCGGCCATAGATCGTTTGCCAGTCAAAGCTACAACAAGCAACAAGGAAATGAAAAGCAACCAACCAAAGAAATCAATCATTCCCACTGACTTAGTAATAATTTAATTTCATCAGATCCATTTAATGGATTCATTCCCTTACACCAACCGATCATAAGCATTAACCATTCATCCATCCACTAAAATCTACCCACCCTCTCTGGTATACCCAAAGATCAACAACCTTCCCAACACGACCCACGGAATTCCCCATTCCCCATGCCCAACTCAGAATGAACCAAACCGAAGCTGACAGCTTCTTAACCGAATTACCTCTGTGTTGTCTGACTCAATCAATCGAGTAATCGACTCCTCCTCTTACCCCTCGCCCACCTCCACCGCCCACCACCAGACGTAGGAAGTGCCAAACGGCAATAAATCCACATATTTCAACCGCCAGCACAACTGCCTCCCAGAGGGCGCTCCAGACATCCGCAGAAAACCTCCATTATCACCACTCACAGCAGGACTCTCAAAACTAACAAAGAAATCTTTATGACAATATGTTGCCTCCTCTGAGTCCAGACAATGACTGTCCTGCTCAGAGAGACAACAATACCCCACACGGTGGATGCCCCAGTTCTCAGCAATTCACCCACTTCCTAGTGATTTCTATCTAGGGCCTACTACAAAAAGTGTTCTGCTGCATTGTTAGCCCTAGTTAGTGGTAAACTGTGCCCCCTCCATTTATTGCCCTGGACACTGCAAATATTTTCAGTGTCCCTCTCTCACTTGAACCGTTGTGTCTCTGAAGACAAACTTCATACCTTTCCCATTGAACTGAAAACTCACCCAGCCTATTCTCTATGTGTTCTCTATGGTACATACTTTTCTGTTGACCCCTGGGGTCAGGGTTAAGTTCAAAAAGATAGTCATGAGGTAACACCAAATTCAGTCGCATTGTAACCGTTCAATAGCATTACACTAAAAATTAAAATTACACTGAATTCACCCAAACACTGCAATTTCGTTACTTTATTTATTTATTCACACAATTTCTATAACTGCCCCTTCAAGTCTCCTACTACTCAGAGGCGGTCCCGACTACAGCCCGAAGGTGTGTCGGAGTTTACATGCCTAAGCGCCTCAAACAATACAATACAATGTATCTTTGGATCATACCCTGGTTAAATATTGCTACACTCTATCAGTTACACACTATTATTACAACCATTTTGCATACAACTTTTAAGTCCAGCAATTCCAGTAAAGCAGCAAATGTTTCTCAACGAATTCCCCGGTAAGCAGCACATTTCGATATTGACCAACTGTTAATCAGTTTCCATCTTAAGTAATTCATAAATCAACTTCTTTTACAACCGTTCCACTCTGGCAGTGCAAGTCCAGAGCATGGATAAATGAGGAGGGTGTTGCTAATGATCTTTGTTATCATACTGGATCGACAAACTGAAGCAACTACTACTAATTCATATATCATGCAGATCTACGTCTTGCCGTCCAAACGGAATAATTGTACAGGACATAAAATGAAACTGTAAAATCTCCACTCTAAAACCCCTTAGTCATAAATTAAGCCATGCTTCATATAAACATCTTTGTTACTGTAATTGTCCGAACTAATTCTGTCACTGCTGACAACGCTGTTATTGCCGCTGCAATTGTTGCCAATAACAATAACAACTTTTGCCTGTAACAATGCCAACAATAACACCATCAACAACTAGTCAATGACAATAATAACAATTTGTTGTTGTTGTTGTTGTCATCTGGACAACAGCAACTAATTAGAGCAACACTGAAATGCATCATCATTATCATCATCACAATGGTCATGATCAATTCATAATCAATTGATCATCATAAAAGCAATTTCCTAAAGTCAGTCACTTATGATGGTGATGATGATGATTAGAAAGAAGATGGACAAGAGTCACAAGATTGCTCCTAAGAAAGGACACCAAACACTAAAACTGGCCTTCACACTATCTGCTAATCATAGCCATATGATCTGCAAATCACAGAGAATAAATCCTTCACAGGATCTGTCAATCACAGCAAATAGATCCATTCACATGATCTGCAAATAATAGCCAATAACTTCTTCACATGATCAGTCAATTACAATGTCCTTGATCAGCCTCAGTCAATCCCCATGGACTAACTTGAGCCACTTGACTGATTGATCAAAGTATTACTGGTATATCAATACTTCAGGTCTTTCTTAATCCTTTCCTCCCTCTGTGGATCCATTGAGCCCACCCTCTTAAGTTTCTTCCCAGTGCAGCACTTGAAAGACCAGAAGAAAAGGAAGAGGAAAGAAGGACCTCTTCTCCAGGCAAAAGGTTCAGCTTCCCATTCTCCTGAATCATTATTGGTGACAGTCAATTAGAAGCCTTTATACTTGGCTTTGAGGTAAAAATTAGATGAGTTATATTCATATAGTGTTAAAAATGCATAGGCCCTACACATGTATAAATATTACACATAGACTGATATAAACATTACACATTATGAATGCATATATTAAATATATATACATACTATTATATACATTATACATACACAACATGTACAGTATATATATATATATATATATAATGCTGTATATTTGTGCCTGGGCTTTGGGCAGAGGAGACTCAGCTATCACACATCTGGCAGGCATAAATTTTGCCACATGGGCCACGTCATCAGCTCCATTAAACCCTAGACGGTTGCATACGATTCCACCTATTTAGGCAATTAGGCAATTATTGGATCTGTCTACTGTAGGGACAAAAATACACACATGGACTGTCATTTAAACTTAGTCTACCTCTGGTTATCCAAGCACAGATAAATAAACAACAGGCTGCTTTGCTGTGGGTGAGTTGGAAGGAGGGAGGGAGTTTAATTAGGGATTTCCCTTTTCTTTCAATTCTCCACTTTCTCCTACTTAAAGCATCTAGAGCCTGACACAAACGGTTAGAAATTCCTTAATTAAGCAATACATCAGAGTAGAGCAGACCTACTTCAACTCACAGAATGAAAATGACTATCTAAAGTCATTGGGCCAACGAACAACAGAGGTCACATGAATGCCATGATAATTAGCTTTAAAAATTTCTGGATGATAATTGTTGCAATGAGAGGCACACAGACAAATGCACAAAGACGACAGACACATGCACAGAGAGACAGAGTGATCGTGTGCAGTGATATCACCCAAAAATAATGAACATTATCATCAAATTTTGCCATTAAGCAGGGGCGTATACACCATAGAAGCCTTGGAGCAAATGCTCCATTTCAGAAATAGGGGAAAGGTTTTTTGAGAAATAGGGGTGGGGGAGGTTTTAACTTTTAAAAACATCATACAACCAAAACATAACAAAATCATATGTCATATCATTTTATAACTTCTATTCATGACTTAAGTAAAGGGCATGCATAATATCAAGAAGGACATTTTGTTAGGAGACCTAAATGAAGTGGTTAAAATGGGCTCCATTTGACAGTAAATGCTCTAAAATGCATTGTCGGCTGGGGCTTTGCCCCAGATCCCACTGGGGAGCTTACGACGCTCCCCAGACCCCATAGTCGTGGAACATATTATCCCAGTACTCAAAGTTTCTTCAAATATGCACTGATATACAGTGGCTACAGAAAGAGGAAATACCGAAGAATTGTGGGGGGGGGGATTGCTCCAACAACTCCGGGGGATAGATGCCTCTGCCGTTAAGAATACAAATTTAACAACAAATAAAACTTGATAAATACTAAATGCTAACCAAAAGGTAACATATCACAAACTATCTACACACACAGTCCTGTAAATCTCAGACTTAAATACCGAAGATGTTCATGAATTGTAGTCACACATAATATCGTCATAATTATCAATATTATTACTAAATTTTGGCCATGCCAGAACAATTAAATGATCTCCGTTGTCAATTCATTATTCCACAGACGTATGGACATGCACTGCAAGGATAGGATGACGTCTGCATTAAAAGAATCATGAAAATAGTTGGGGACGAGAAGAACAGATGAGGGGGGGTCTGGGGAGACATGATACAAGAAGACCTGAAGTACCTCAAACTGAACAAAGAAGATACTGGAGATGGAGAAACAAGTGGAAGAGACGGATCCGAGTGTCCCACACCTTCCCAGACAGGGATCCATTCAAGCCTGATCAATGGAAGACACAGTGAAATCCACAGTTCTCTTCACAAGATCACTCTCAGTCTTCTTACATTTCTTCTGTCCAGTGCAGTCAGAGTCGACACAGTCCATTGTGTCACTTCCCTTATATTTACATGATATTATTTAACGCTGTTTGGAAAGCTCTTTTGCATGCTCTAATTAGAACAAAGAACATGAGCCACAATGTAATGCATATCTTTTTATTTATTTATTTCCGCATTTCTATACAGCCCCTTCAAGTCCACTACTATTCAGAAGCGGTCCCGACTACAGCCCGAGGGAGTGTCAAAGTTTTCACGCCAAAGCGCCACGATCAACTGTAGGTGAAGGACTTGCTCAAGGTCCCTACGCGGTGACTCGGTTCTGAATCGAATCCGTGACCCTTCAGACGCAAGGCATCGACTATCTTATTGCTCCATACACACCCTTTGTGCTAGCCCGAGATGCTAAATCTCCCAGTGTCAGCAGACATCGGGTTCGTACTTCGTACCGTGCAAATACACGGCCGATACGCTCCCAATGTAGCTAACCGGGCTAATGTAATGTAACATAACATTTATAAAGCACTTTGCACAACAGAACTACTCATAAGCGCTCTATAAGAAATAGCATCTTGTAAGAAATGCATGTGAAAACGTTTCCAACACCTTGCTTCGGATAGCAGGAGAAGGTTTGTTGAAGAGTGGAGGGTCTATCAGCACTACGAGAGGTCCATTTTTTTTAGTAGGGGTATAGTAAAATAAGAGGATTTCACCTTCCAACTTTCGTGATCCCCTCCAGAAGAGCCTGCCTATGTGTAGTAGGCTACTGTCAGAAACAACACGCACATTTCTAGGCTATAGGCCCTACCTCTTCTCATCATCTCATTCACATTTAATATTCATTTTATACATTAGTAAAAACTACAACCTGGAAAATCTGACGTTTTGTATATTGCTTCCAGCAGTCATACACAAACTGTGATATGGCACCAAAACGCAGACCCCAAATTATATCTCGGCGCCAAAACGGTGGAGCCAGAGAAGTGGCGCCAAAAAGTCACGTACCGAGGCCTACAAGTAGGTAGGCCTACAGGTACACAACGCCCATGCATATGCTGTAGATGACGGTTGATTCTGGAACCGAGACATATTGCGCTGGGACCATGTTGGCTGGGATATAGGCTATCACCGGTTGCCCGCCGAGCAAACGAATCATCTAAAAATAGACCTCGTAGTTAATCAATCTAAGGTTCACGCGGTGCAACTTAACCGACAGACATTATATTAATGTGTCTCTTTGTTCCAGAATCATCCGTCACGCAAATTAAAACTGTAACTCGACCAATTAATTGAATGCTTCCTCCAATCAAAGAGATTCCGTCTCCCCAATAACTACTTAGGCCTACCGCCAGCTAGGCCTATGGATAGGTCTCCAGCCGATCCAAATAAGACCGTAGGCCTACTGCATGGGACGCGGTAGTGTAGTGGCGAAGGTCGCCGCTTCGCAACCGAAAGGTTGTGGGTTCGAATCCCACCCACCGCGTAAGGACCTTTAGCAAGTCCTTC
>JAQFXW010003647.1:0-11727 GCA_034693945.1 Dendrobaena attemsi
AAAGCAGAGGGTGACGTCACTAAAAGTTGAATAACTTTTGTTCTGTTTGGCATATTTTGGTGAAATTTGTAAGTTACACGTAAATATGAACTGCTTTTCAGTCTGTAAAATTTTATATAAAATTTCTACTTTTGGCGGAAATATTGGCAAAATACGTAGGAGGGTTCCTTTTTATGATCCACCCTGATCCGGATATTGCTATTGATAATCTTCTTTCCTAGTATAAGCCCATTACAGGTCACTCTTCTTATTATTTTTATTTAGCTCGCAGAAAATATTATGTTTCGAGTGCATGATACTGAACTGATCGAAGATTTAGCAAGTAACGGAATAAGATAAATTCGCGAATAAACTTTATTATGCAAGTATAATCATGCAGACATTATAGCTCGTTTCGATTTGCAATATTCATAAATCGTTGATCAATTTGAGTTCGTTTCGAGATCACACGGTACACGATGAACTGTGTTTCTGCTTCACATTCAACCTCTATTACTTTCGATCGATAGCAATAAACCTAAACATCAATTCGCTAAATTAGCAAGCTTATAACCCTCCGGGTTGAGTAAAAACTACAAGTATATACGTAAGAGTCGAAATGTCTCTACAATACAATACAATACAGCTAAACATTTTGTAGCGCGCTCTAACGACACATTAGCGACTGTACATGTATATGTTTCCTATTCCCAAGCAAGTAAGTAGCATTATAGGCTCTGGTTTTCTTACACTACCTATACAGATATCTTAACGACGTCAACTTTGTCCAACTTCACTAGCGTTCACTTAACCTCTCTCGTTGAACTTGTGATGTTCGCAATGCCGTTTACTCATTGTAGGGCATGTAGGCCTATTAAAGGTTTTCGTTTTCTCTCGACCACCAACATGTTGTAATTCACTTGAAAGTATTACAGTCAAAGTGTCGCTTCTATTTGTTCCTTGTCGCATCCATTAAACTAAAATAGCAATAACTAACAGTCCACTACTCCATACAAAATAATATTAAACGAGACATTTAGACGGCCATTGCATTCGCTACACCGTCCATTTATCCGCCATCCATTCTCCATCTGTCCGGTCGTGTCCCAGTCTGGTTGAAAGCACACACATCTAATTCCGTCTCTGTTTGCCCACCCGTCCGTCCTTCCACTCTCGGACGTCCACGCGGCAATCCCAGAAATCAATTTCAGATCTCGCGAGACATGGCTCGAGAGTTGAATAGCTCGCATCCGTATATAAGTCGAACTATTTGTAGAATTGTCCAGAAGGTGGCGCTGATGTATCGGGCACCCCAGGGCGGCGCATGCGCCGTCGAGCAGAAGGTAGTTACGTTTCACACCTCTTGGCGACAAGCGCTCTGACTGCGATGTGTGTGTTTGCCGCTTTTGCCGGAATCAAAATGGCAGCCGTTCCCAAATCTCGGCTTCGTCGCTTTGTTCTTAGCTGTCGATGGATTCCTTTGGAACTGCCTGCGGCCTGAGAACTAATAGATGATTGATTGTGTGACCTATCGGATGCCTTCAGAATGGAAAGCAAAATTAAAACGTGCTTAGTTTCTCAACTGCATAAGTCTCGCGATTTATTGGTTTTTCATTCGAGTAAGTAAGTGAGTGGTGTGAACGATTGAGCGGATTTGAATGAATGAGTGAATAAAAGAGTGAACAAAAATACGATCGAACGAGTGCGTAAATCAGAAAGTAAAGGAGTCATTTAGGAAATAAATAAGTGACTATAGGTGCACGGGCAATTGAGTTATTAGGTGATTAAGGGATCAAGTAAATAAAGATTTATTAATCGGTGATTTTTTTCTATGAAGAGATGTACTTAATGAGATGCACTCGTGAGGCGTAGTCGCGCAAGTGGGGGAGTCGCTGCCTCGTATCTCAAGGGTCGCGGGTTCGATTCCCACCCAAGCTGCTGCGTAGGGACCTTCCTATGGTATCGTAAATAAAGCAAGTAAGTATCATTAGTTAATTATTCCAAGAAGGCAATTATGATAAACTAGACACTTGCGCTAATTCAGTGGCGGGCAATCGGTGAATTGTCGTGAGACTCATCTGTGGTCGGTCGTAACAGTCACGTAACTCACTGCAGGACCAGTCATCACCCACTGAAACAATCGAACATCAACGGACATGTTCGTTTTTAGCTACAACCCCGTTCCAACACCGTACATACGATTTGCATGATCAGCTGGACCGACCGACCACTTCAAATATACGATGAACCACTGGACGGTGGAATAATCCATCCAACGGAGATGGAACTGAGTTCTCCAAATGACAAGCGACACTGTCAGTCTAAAATTTCGTACGCCATACTTTGTAATTATGTATTAAATATATATATGTTTTGGGAGTGGTCTCTAGTCTCTGGCTAGAGATGCTGTATAAATGTTGGTGTAACTAAATAAATGCATTCCTAGAATAATTGGAGACAAAAAAACACCATTAGACTCCTCAACAGACAGAGACAGACAGACAGAGACAGACATACAGACAGACACAGATACACAGAGACAGAGAGAAATGCAGCGACAGCGAAAGTGAGAGGCAGAGATATCGATCTGCTGGATGTGGGAGAGAGAGTGCGGCACCTCTTCCATTCCAGTTCATTTGCTCGCGACTCGACAAATCAATTCGTATAAATGTAGAGACACGATGATCTTTGATCGCTCCATCTCCATTCTCCACTTCTCTCTCCCGAACGACAGGGCGCACTGCACGCGGGTGTGCAGAGGAGGAGAGGGTGGAAATAGGGTGGATGGAGACAAAGAGGTTGTGGAAAATGGAATGGATGGGTGGGTGGATCATCGGGAAAAAGAGCAGGAAGTTGATAGGCTAAAAATGGATGTTTGATAGAAAAAAGACTTTTCTCACGGGGCCCAACGCACTGGGAGCGCCTCTGATTAGGTTGTGTTGAAAGAGGCTCTTTAGAAATCTATAGATGGAATAGAATAATGCGAGAGGTTGGAGATGTGATAATTAAGCTGTGCTCTCTCTCTCGCCGCCGGGCAAGACTGTCTCTTGCTAGAGATGCTTTAAAATTGTTGGTGTAACTAAATAAATGAATTCCTAGAATTGGACACAAAACACCATTAGACTCTTCAACTTTTACAGAAATCAAAGACAGAGTCTTCCGAGAGATTTCTTAGGCATCTACTTTACAATTTGCCAGATCATCTTCTCTGCAATATATTTGCAATATAGATGATCGTGGAATGCCATGGAGCTGTCTCTATTATTAGCATATTCAAGCATTATAGACGACCTTTCCTGCAGCTAAAAGCAGCCCTCTGCGACTCTCTCTCTGCCAGAGATGACAGTTGAAAGAATGCATTGGAGAATTCCCTGTATACTTCAATCTTGCTCAATCGTTCCCTCCTCGATCAATCTCCTTCGCGATATATGTTAATGGCAACGAAACCATTCTATTCTGGTTGCAAGCGAAGTCATGACTTGCTGAAACGGAAATGATTCATAGTTGTAGATTGCATGATTTATAGCTTTTTATTTAGAACTGTCTAGTCGCGTATTGGCTATAACATGCACGAGGTTAAACTGTGCATCATGGTGTCGTTCTAATAGCTGTCCTACATACAAACATTGTACACATGCGTACACGTTTAACTCGGATTGGTCACTCCTTATGCGTCTATTGCATGGAGATGAGAAATTGACAGATGGTTTCTATTATTAGCATTAGGCCTATTAATTATAATTTTTAAACCTGAGTTACTTACTTGTTATCCCTCCGGATTTAAAAAAGGTTTAACTTTTAAAATATTGCTAATATTCTTTTTCATTATTCTTTTACTACATTATTATTATCCAAGACATATATATTGGTTACTGCATCACTAAGTAAGGCTCTGAGAAACATTAGTAAGTTGTAGCTCATTTAAAGTCCGTCTATTATACGTGTCTGCTAGGTCTCTCCAAGTGCATCAAAAGCAGCGCCCTGTGTTGAAAGCCTTGGAGAGATTTAAGGTTCAGCGAGAAACGTAGGCCTACTGCAGTGAGTGGTAGGCTAGAGAGTGCGTGCCTGGAGAGATGCATAAAAGCAGTGTAGCATCTGGCCTATATATACGGTTATCAAAAGCATTATACAAATATAATTTTTCCATAACAGAGCCGTTGCCTTTGCTCTTCGGAAGCATCTAGCAGCGTGCCTCGGTGTACATACCTCGCAATCGCCGGTCACGCCTGCCCCATGCAACCACCCCTGCATCACATGGGACAAATAATATTATGTCGTAATCCTGCAGGCGTTGCATACTGTAGGAGTGTAGGTGTTTCGGTAATTGACGGGTATACAGCTTGGCCGGAGACACCGATGGCGCACATAGAATCTCACAATATTGGTAATAATGTTTTTGTCCGGAGAGAATATGACAAGGAAGAGGAAAAGAAGAAGAGGCCTAACTCGTCGTATTCCTGCTGGGGAGAATTGCCATTGCAGCGCTGAATGTAATTGTAATGTTGTAACTATTATTGTAAACTTAGATTTATCAAACGCCTATTTGAATATCGAATAACCTCAACATTACAGGCGCTTCCGACCTAACCAAATGCTAAATAACATAGGCTAGTCTTCAGACGCCGGTGAAAAGCAGAGGTGTTATCTTGTGAATACTTTTAAACCCTCAGGCTACAAAGCTTCTTTGTGACACCGACTATTCTATTTTATTCATAGATTTATAAAGCGCCTCTTTCAGTACAACCTCATCAATGGCGCTCCCAGTGCGTTGGACCCCGTGAGAAAAGATAAGTTTTAAGACGACGGGCAGAAACAGTAGTACTGCCAGTTAAGATCGCAGAACGAGTCAATAGAGGAAGGTACCTGTACTATGTGCGTAAAATTATCAGAAGGGGGCCTAAGTACTATAATGTGACTCCAGTTTTGGAAATTTCGGGTTTTCGCGCTGATTCGCAGCTGCGTCGCTAATATTAGTCGCTAATATTATTCGCTATGATTATTTTGTCAAGCATGAACTATAAGGCATTCCCAAAGGTTTCCACCCTTCTTGATTTCCATTTGGCAAACCGCACAATTCTGATCCCACGTGTTATTAGGGTCTGAGCTTAATTGATTTCTGACTCTGTCTCGATCTGCATTAATTCTCTCTCATAAACGCTTGAAGACTGATTACATTCTGCACTCTTAACAGTTTCCTTTTACTACGTGTTCTCATCTAGTGTATACGTGCTCTCGGGGTAACACCACAAATATAGCTCTCTTACTTTAACCCACATCTTTCCAACCTAGCGCTTTCCTATAATAACACTTTCACTACAGGCGTCTATGAATGGTATATATATACACGCCGTATACAAGACGAGAATTACAAAATGTCTTGATACGAAATAATACGATACAAGCCACTCGACACACATAGAGACTGATACAGTGGCCGTACAAACATGCATCCACACACGCAGGCATCCGTACATACATCAATCCAAACACATACATACACTCACACGCGCATGAATACATACAGGGATCTAAAGATAGTCAAACACACATACGTTCGTATAGGCTACGTACATACGTAGTTAGGTACAAATCCGCCTACATAATTAATACCATATGCTAAGCCTATGCAATTTAGTAAATCTATCGTATAGGCTGTATGACATTTTGATTGCTTGGAGCATTCATAACGCGCACATCTAATCACCAGCACGAAAACAGAAAAACTTATCATGCCGACCATAATTATATTCATTACTCTGTTTTTGTCGCTACAGTTTTTCGATGAGTTGTTTGGGGGAGGGAGGTAACAGGGGGAGGGCTGTAAAAGGGAGGGCTGTAAAAGGGGGAGGGCTGTGCATGTGGAAGCTGAGAGGGAGGGAGGGAGAGTGTATGCAGAAAAGGTAACGCCAAGTGGACTAACAAGTGCAGACAGCAGTCTATATCTGAAGCCCACAAGCACATGGCTTCACGATTACGCTATCAGACTTTTCGCTTTGAGGCGACGCATTAATCTCTATGCTAATAGGCCTGCGTATTGTGTTTAGCGTTTATGCTGTGCTGTATATTTTGCAAAGTATAGGCTCTCGTATCGTCCTCTACGTTAGACATTGTATCTGTGTGTTCATGTTATGTCTGTATGTATCAATGTATATAATTATGTAGACTCCCAACCCTTATTGCGTATAACAATGTGAGACTGACCCCATTTTCGTTGAGTTTCCATCGATATTTATCGTCTAAGGCTTTGATTTTACTCTTATGCTGGTCCCAAAGTCGAACGGAAGTCTCACCTCCAGACTCTCCTACGTCATCTGTTCAACATATCAATACATCTAAAATAAGACATAATATTATAATTATACGTATAAACATATCTTAGCCACACTCACACGAGTAATAATGGTATGCCTACAACACAGGATTCTTTGCAATATAATAAGGACTACGTAACATATATTATTTAGGGTTAGTTTCTTCTAGCAATTAAGCATCTTTATTGCAAGTTTGTAACTCAGCACAATAACAAAACAAAACAAAATGAGAACAGTACAACAGGTTACAAGGGGAGGGTCCAAAAGAGATGGAAATCCAGTTACTAGGGACACCCTAAAGAGAAATCAAAACACCAGTGCGATGGGTACAAGAAGGATGGCACAAGGAAGAAAAACAGCTTAGAACAAGACAAGGCTAAAGTGCACAAGGTACCAGTTCGACTGAGCATTGCATTTACAAGTAGTTTAAAATACTTAACTAGAAACTTAACTAAACTTAATTAATCAGGGCAAGTAAGCGGCATACGTTTTGGTTATTCCTTCTGTAAGCGATTGCGACGAAGATCACTCGTCATTACTCTCCATCTCTTAACTCTGTTCATACAGCACGTGGCTTTTATCCCTCTAGACGGTGGGCTCAAGTTTGGCCCATTGGAACACTGTGTTGGAGAAGTATTGGTATTCAGTTTTATCACAGTTTTGACACATTTCATCAGAGTCGTCACAAATAGTGCTGTCACAAATCCACTTTTCTAGTTTTCCTGTAGGCCTATAAATTAGTGCAAACTGGTGAGTAAAAGTTACTGTGACACTTGCTGCGAGTAAGACATATTTCTGTCAACACCGCTCCAGAAACTCTGTGGCCCACAGACGTTGGACTCTGAATAACTAATGGAGTGATAGTTGATCTGTTCAGTTTTGTGTAATTAAGCCACTGCTTGCTGCCGGCCAATGGTCGATACTACTAAAAATCACGTTTGGCAATCTGTGAGAGAGAGTATAGCCCCAGATGTCCGAAAGGAGAAGGTCATGAATACTTGAGGCCTGATATTTAGGTGGGTATAGAAGCCTCTGCATTCCCATTTCCTCTTAATCTTATTTCTCATTTCACAGTAGTGGTCAAGTCTCGCAACAAGAAATGCTAAAATCGAAGGAGCAAGAAAAGAGTGATTGTAAGTGGGTTACATAAAGCAGACAACCTTCTCCCACGCTCTCAGAGAATAAACAAGCAAAGGTCCAGATTGCCCAAGGCCAACCTGCGCCATCATCAGTGGCCACCAAAGAGACCAAAACTAGGCGCTGGATATAAACAACCACCAGATAGAGGCTCTAACATAAACGAACCAAATGGCTGAACCCTTCAAGCAATGGCCGACGAAGCCAAGAACGAGACTCGACGCTGACAAGAACCTATTTGCATTATGGCCAGGATTAGATGCTGCGGAGAATTTATAGGATTCCTATTTACATCTGAACGTGCCACATCATAAACGGTTGACTGATGAACGTCAGAACGTAGGCTACTTGTCCTGTGGGTTCCAACTCCGCGTGATAACACTAGAAATGAAGTGTAGGCCGATACGAAAACTGCAAAGATTACGTTGTCATAAAAACTTCAAGCATTCGATCTAACTACGCATTATTATGTCACTCTATCTCCCTTTGTCTGTCTGTCATTTCTTTCTCTTCAAATCTCTCTCTGTCTATCGTTTTTCTCTGTCTCTCTCGCTGTCTCCGTATGTCTGTCTGTCTCTCTCGCCTCTTTATTATCTCACTCTTCCTTATTGACTCTCTGTCGTTCTCTAAATGTGGGATGCTGCATGGGTGTATTTACATTAGAAATTCCGTTTTCATTACTAGAACTATAATTGGACTTCCAGACCTAATTGCATCGGTATGAACCTGTAGCATTTCTAGGTCAGTTTGCATTCAAAGCATCCATTATTGACAAAACAAAGCCCATGAGAACATGTTCCAATTGAATCCAGAAGATCAGTGCGCGGCTTTATAATCCAATTTATTCCGTGGTGTTATTCAATTTCACTCTGCTCCATTCCGCTCCATTAATTCAACTGTCCTCTGTAAAGCCATCGCTGTCCCAACGCAAAGGATACCAATTTGTAGTCGTGTCAAGGGAAAACCACGGTGTTAAAAATTCATTTCCATCTTTGCAGCAAAAACATTCGAGATCTGTTAGGCCGGAGAGACCCACTGGGAACTGCTTATGAATGTTTATTACTCCGTCCTCTGCCGCTTTACCCAATGCGACGGACGTTTTAACACGAGGGTACAAGTCCCGATCCATTAGCTGGGCAAAGTGCACGTGATGGACCGCGAGTGGACTTTAAAGGAAGAGCAGGACGGACGTTAATGCACGATTGAAGTACTCTACGTGGGACAAAATATTTGCGTCGTTGGACTAACGCGCAAATCGGTTGGCACGACTTACAAGGCAATGCAGCAGAATGGAAGTCAATGTGTTATGTTGAAGCAAATCCACTTTACATGACATTGTAAAATAACTGTGTCCCTGTTCCGCGGGACAATTGCCCTTTTGGGTAACCATTTGGTGACGTGCCACTCGTATGTACATTATGTAAGTTCAATGTGGGGCGCGGTAGTGTAGTGGCGAAGGTCGCCGCCTTGCAACCGAAGGGTTGCGGGTTCGAATCCCACCCGCCGCGTAAGGACCTTGAGCAAGTCCTTCACTCACAATTGATCATTGCGCTTCGGCGTGTAAACTCCGATACAACTCCGGGCTGTAGTCGGGACCGCTTCTGAGTAGTAGGTGACTTGAAGGGGGGGTATAGAAATGTGTTAATAAATAAATACTAGACACACTAATAAATCTATCTATCCATCCATCCATTCATTCTTCATCCATCCAACCATCCATCCATCCATCCGTCCATCCGTCCATCCATCCATTCGTCCTTCAATCCATCCATACGTCCATCCACCTATCTACGGTACCTGCCTACCTGTTTAACTATCTATAGTCTACCTACATGTATAAGCTAAGTATAGTATGTTTAATCCTATGGCGGCCTTTATTATTCCTAGCTGACTGAGAGTAGACAGGGCAATAATTTTATTCTGAACTCTAATTGATTCCTGAATCATTTTGACATGAATAATTGGCTGTGTATCCGTACATTTATTTTGCATCCATTAATTTGTTAAAATTTTAATATACATGCTGCATTATCATCTATGTGTGTGTGCTTCATCAGTTTAACGACAGCTTATGATAACACAGGCCGTTGCCGTCGGAGAAAAAAATTTGCTCTGGTTTATTACAACCGTAATTATATGACCATCATTCTGAAGGCCTTGAAACAGGGTTCGAAACCACTCACTTCGCCCTGCAATACGACCTCTCAAACACTGAACCAGCTAAAGTGGTCTACAGCATTAGCGACCCAGTGCAGCCGTGAGACGCCACAAAATCACCCCAAACAGGAAGCAAGATGCATTATGGGAGTGGGGAAGCTTCCGGTCTGCGCTTCGAAGGAGGTAAAGAGCGTAGGCGTTGAGGGCGACGGGCGGCCGAATCGGACCGAGTGACAGAGGGAAGAAGAAAGGGTTTGTTTTAAAAAAAGTCTATACTGACATGTTGTACAGCATTATAAAAAAAGAGTAAGACATTGACCTGGAACACACACTGAGACGTAAGGGAGTAAGCAGGGGGCGTCCATCTTTTGCGAGGGAGAGGGACGGAAACAAAAATCTTGCTAGCAAACAACCAGTCAACAAACCAGCCAACCAATCGACAAACCAGTCAAGCCTCTTCATCGAAACCTACTCGATCGCTGACAATTTTCATGCCTGTTTATTCATTCACGCATTATTTTCTATAATTATAATAGCTTCTCTAAGTCCACGGCTACTCAGACTACAGCCCGGAGGCGTGTCAGAATTGACATAATTATATAGTTGGTAGCGGCGATGTTCAAGCCTAAGCATTAGACTACTAACTTGTTAGTAGGTAAGTCGGATAGTAGATGAGCGTCAGCAGACGATAGATGGCAGGTCGAAGTGACGTAGGCATGGCAGCTCTTGATCAACGATATATAATCCGAGAGCAAGAAGCGACGCACAGTGCGCAATCGTACGCACTCCAAAACAATACGAAACTCAAAGGGCTGAAGGGAACCAACTTATCCACGAGCGCCACGTCGTGTATATCAAGACTTCCAGAGATCAACGTCCGTCGGAGCAGCGAGCCCAGATACATAAGAGACGGAGACAGAGAGACAGAGATAGAGATAGAGACAGAGATAGAAAGATAGAAAAACAGAGACATAGACAAACAGGTAGACAGAGAGACAGATACAGAGATAGATACACAGAGAGACACGCGCACAGAGAGACAGAGATACAGAGGTATAGAGATAGGGAGACAAAGATACACAGAGACAGAGACAAACAGGGAGACAGAGACAAACAGGGAGACAGAGACAAACAGGGAGACAGAGAGACAGCTACAGAGATACAAAGATACAGAGACAGAGATACAGAGATACACAGACAGACAGACACGTATACAGAGCGAGAGGAGGCGGAGGCAGAGCAGTTGTTACGGCTGGTTGAGTTGATGCGTCAGTGTCCCGTCAAGCGTGACTAAAAGAATGTTCGCTGAGGCGAAGTCCATTCACCATTAAGCTTCTCACAGCAACTTCCTTCCACGCACCACACAGCGACGATCACTTCCATTTACTGATCATCCGCAAAGCATTGAAGCATAAAATCTATAACTTACACCAGACAAAGCAATAAATTGAGACTTAATTTTTATAGTCACTAAAAAGTAGAAAAAATCGCTCGCATGTTCCAACTCGCAGAAATGTTTCGAAAACAGCATTTTCGTCACCGAATCAATCCCCTCGCAAGTAAACAACCGGTGTCTGTTTTATCCTCGAATTCGTACAGTGTTCAATGTTTGTCCACGTTACACACACATGTGTTCTTATCTTCAAATAACTTCTCGTGGCGAAACAATTCTAGATCTAGAATCCATCTAAGCCGCGTCGTTCCGACCCTGGAATCTGCCTCCCTTGATCATCGAGGGCTCGCGTTCCGCAGTCAGACCGCCGACAGCCTCTAATGTTCCGCCATTAGAACGTGTTTCGCCGACGAGCGAGGATCGTCTGCTCGGCGGCTCATCCGGGTGTCGTCCGTCCATTATTCGCGCCCGAAGACAATGACAGACGACGTCTCGTGCAGTCATCAGACGCCGCCAGAGGGCGACCCGAGTCTCTCTCCTGTTGAGACATCTGGCCACCGCTTGGCGCCGCCACACTCGACCAATCGGACGCGACGAAAGGAATAATATTGGGTTCACGCGATCTTCAGACAGCAAGACTTAAACCATGGGGATGCAATCCGATGCATCCCACCAGATATATGGTAATAATAAATAATAGGAGAGAAGGTTTGTTTAACGACGGTGTATGACACAATGGCCTTTACCGTC
>JAQFXW010003648.1:0-11725 GCA_034693945.1 Dendrobaena attemsi
ATTATTAATTTTAAATGGGTTAGCGTTGAAATTAGGGTTAGATTTACGGAATGAATTAGGGTTAGGGTTATGGCTAACGGGGGGCCCCGGGCCCCCCGGGCCCCCCCTGGATCCGCCACTGTCCGTGATCTGTCTTAGTTTCCTCTACTCATCAAGTCTTTCTGCCCCTCACTGTTGTCTTTTCGGTGACCATAATCCGGTGTCCTACAGTGGACATCGGGCTTTGATACGACACACAGTTCGTGAATAAACTTGTGCTCCTCACTAACATCTTTAGAGTTGCGAGTTAGGTATCTGCTACTTTCGCCCTATACACTGAATCGCTCATAGACTTCAAACTTTTCGGGACCGCAGAAAACTTGCATCGAGATAAATTCAACTTACTACTACCCTGCCCTCCACCCCCGTCATCCACCACGTTGGAATTCCTCATGTACGTCTGACTTGCCATCGATCATCGAGTCTTGCCATTCAGCGCTCTGTCAACCGATAGACGGACAGACTCTGTCAACAATAGCTCCTTAGTCAGACGCTGTTCAATGTCGTTTCCTCTGGCGCAGGAATCTCGAAAGACGAAAACAGCCAAATACAATTGCAAATTTTGTGGCGCCATTATTTTTGTGCAGCTCTGACGGCAGTGTATTTGATTCAATGAGAGATCATAAGATACTCAGACGGTGAATAGAACACAGTAGAAAATAACCCGTCAAAAGTGCCGTAGTTTTAGCTCTGCAACAAACTACGACCTAAAATGTAAATTTGAATATAAATCAAATTATCGTGATCGTTCATTTCGCTAATGTTAATACCACCCTGGCGAATAGAGTAGTAAATTGTTTATGAGAATTACTATTACCCCGAGAATTACGGTTTAAAATAATTTTGTGTCGAATTATTTACAAACCTCTTTTAAGTGTTATATTTAGTCATAACAAAAGAGCAGACGCGCATTATTTCATATAATTTTTGTCTACTTCCCTATCTGAATAATTATTATGATTGTACATAATACTGTTCATTCCACACGCTAAACCGCGCGGAGGCAGGTTTATGTTCTATGGCTTGTGCCACCTGGGGAATGGGACGAGTGAGGTAGTTTCCCGTCGCCTTCATCACAGGCAATTATGGGTAAGCAACTTGTCCAAGGTTCCTACTTAGCGGCTGAAGTAGGGTTCGAACCTGCGACCCTTAGGTCACAGGCACCGATTATCCACTGCGCCCCTTTGTCCCATTCCTGTTAGCCTTAGATTTAACTCTCTGAATGTCTGCCATCACCGGGGCTTGAACCGCTCGAAAGTGACACTGTTGAAAGCAGGCCTTGATCAGCCTAATGTAGACGACAATTAAAAGCATACAATTATCATAGCATCGTGACATGCTGTCGTACCATTTTGTGTGTTTGTGTTTCATCAGTTTAACGACAGCTTATGACAACAGTAGCCGATGCCGTGGGGTAAAAATTGGTCATATATTTTTCTGCTGCAAAATGCTAGCACGCTCGCAGCGAACCTAGCGAATAAATTGTTACTAATCAGATCTATTTATACAGCGCTAGTGTCAGACATATATGGTTACCTCGAGAATTTTATTGTTTTAAAATCTATCGGCTTATGTCGAAAATAAGCGCTGATTTATATAACATTATTCTAAAGGTGTTGAAGAATTTTTAAAACTTAGTGTAATCTGTTAATATGGGTGATTCATTTTTAGCGATGACTGAAAAAGGGTCATCAGTTTTTTCGGGAGATTTGTATGCAGGAATATTTCTAAGTCAGGCTACTTTTCGTCCCCTCTCAACCTACGTGTTTTTAAAGATTTTTTTATTTTCGATTTCCGATGACGCTAAGACAAAACTCCAACTCAGATTAATTTAGTTGAGATTTCAGACTGTTAGGCCTAGACACAAAATGACTGATAGCAGTTGATTTCATTACAGTACTAAGTCAGTTCCTGAATTTTAGGTCATTGAATTAATGTTAAGAAATAATTCTAAAAGTAGAAATAACAAAAACACAAACAACCAAAGTCTCTTGATTTATAGGTTATTTAGAGAAACAAACAAACCAAAAAACCAAAACCAAAGCACTTTGCCACCCTGGATCACAAACTGTTCTATACTGCGTGCGATTGGCTAGTAATACTAAAGCGTATGGTCCAAAACAAGATCACGTGACATCGATGCATAAGTCGACGCACAGAGGTTGTCGGCGTCCGACACCTTTGAAACGTGATCAACCGAAGCAATATAAGCGTCAATCCTTTTAAAAAGCTGAAACACGCTTGACCAATTTTTGCACCGACGGCAACGGCCTCTGTTGTCATAAGCTGTCGTTAAACTGTTGAAACACATCGATTACTACAGTCTGTTCACTTGTCCCCATGTTATTATCAGAGACGGAAAAACAAAGATTTTTTACTGAAAATTTTTTTTGCCTTTTTAATGCTTCTCTTACTCTAAGATTTTCCTAAATCGGATAAAGTTAAGACAAAAACTGCAACTCAGATTAATTCAGTTGAGATTTCAGACTGATAAAAACAAAAATGATTGACGGCAATTGATTTTATTACAATAATGAGTCAAATCTTCGATTTTAGGTCATTGAATTGATCTTAATAAAAATAATCCTAAAAATAGATAATTAAAACCCAAAAAAGGAAATTCATTTAGTTTTTGGGATTTTCTGTTTGTTTTCTACAAAAACAAAGGTAAAAAGAAGAAAAAAACGTAAAACGTTTTCTACGTCTGGTTATTATACTGGCGACGGAATAAACTTTGTGTGTGAATGTTTCATCAGTTTCGCGACAGGGCATGACAACAGAGTGAGCTAATGCTACGCGTAGTCTAGAATATTTGAAATAATCAGATAATGTACATGCACAAGTTATACGAAATACGGCCTGCATAGCGCGACGCGCAGGTCGGCTTCACAGTAGGTTCGAGTTAACTAGTGGCCTACATGTAAGTCCTGGAACACTCCTGGTACGGCCATACCAGGAGTGGGGGTGGGCGATCTTATTTTCCAATTGACGCAAGACAAACCACAGAACAGAACAGCACCTTTGGCAGCTAACGGAAACTTAAAATAAATTACTGCCTGTATGGGGCTTGAACCCATGATCGACGGATCTGACACTGCTCAGCTTATCCGCTAAGCTACGGACCCTCCCTCCATGATGCCCTTTTTTAGTCATCACTTCCAATTGTCGGGAAAATCGACAACACAACTCCCCAAAATAACTGATGACTTTTTTTATCGCTTCCAATTTTCCAATTGTTGGGAAAATCGACAACACAACTCCCAAAATAACTGATGACTTTTTCTATAACTTCCAATTTTCCAATTGTTGGGAAAATCGACAACACAACTCCCAAAATAACTGATGACTTTTTCTATCACTTCCAATTTTCCAATTGTCGGGAAAATCGACCACACAACTCCCCGAAATAACTGATGACCTTTATTTTAGTCATTACTTCCATCACATCCATTTTTGCGGAAAATCTGGAAAATCGAAAATCTCTGATGCGCAACTAAAAAATTCGAGTGACCCTAAATCCTCAGTTTTTTTCTGGTTGGAGTGGAAGTTGATCCTGGGTTAACTTTAATCACTGGATCAGTTGGATATGATCAGATTGAATCTCTCAGTTTTCGTCGGTTGTGCCGCAATGCCCTAGTCAAACAGTAATTTAGGCCGTTATTTAATTTGATTTATTAAATAGTGATAATTGCATTTTAAAGATGTAATCTCGGAGTTATAAATCACCTTCTAGCAACGAGCTTAGACTGCTAAGAGTGGTTGGTCCGTAGAAGAGATCTTCGTCTAGGCAATATATAATAATAATTACTAGCTGAACTGAACCCGGTGTTGCTCGGGAATAATCACTGAAGGTACGCCTATTGTTTATCAGTGGGCTACAGATTTACATTGTTCAGTGTTCCATCAGGCGAAGCGCATATTTACTAACAGTAAACAAAACAATTCGCTTGCTATTTAGGCCTACTCCAATAAATTCATAATACACCAAATAAACACATACACGGAAAGAAAGTTCCCTAAAAATCGAGAGGGTGGTAACAACTCCCCTCCATTGGAAGACCGAGGGTTAATAATAATAAGACGAATCTGCACTAAATATGAGTCAATGTCATGAATAGGCCTATCTACATGTGTTTCCATCATACTTAGGACATCGCTAAAACTTATACTTATACGATGGTATAACGCTTTTGATGTATGGATGGATGGCTGGATGGATGATTGGATGGATGAATGGTCGATTGGATGGATGAATGGATTATTGAATGGATGAATGAATAGATGAATGGAAAGATGAATTGATGGATGGAAAGATGGATGGATGGAAACATGGATGGATAGATGGATGGATGGAATTGGATGATTCTTTGCGCTTGGCTTTCTAGCAGCGCTTTAAATATTCTGATTACGATTACGAGTTAAGAGGAATAGTGAACAATTGTTCAATAGTAACACACCCGTCCGTTTACAGAGTATTTCCACCTTTATAAGAAACAATACATAAAGACGTCTGCGCTTAGCTATTTACAAACGTTGCTCTCCATATGAATGGATAGATGGATGGAAAGATGGATTGATGGATGGAAGGATGGATGGATGGACGGATGGATGGAAAGATGGATGGATTTGGATGATCCTTTGCGCTTGGCTTTCCAGCAGCGCTTTAAACATTCTGATTACGAGTTAAGACGAATAGTGAACAATTAATAATTACATACCCGTTTTCAGAGTTTTTCCAGCCTTATAAGAAACAACAGACGCCTGCGTTTAGCCATTCGCATTCGATACTATACATACATTTGAAAATACAAGAATTCTTACCTCTCTGAATTCTTCGGAAATCTGAAAAAGCTTATATTCTTTCTTCGTTCCCTTTACATTATAGCAAGTATTGCTACAACAGACAACGGCGCAACGCTTGTGGTTCGACGCCATCATTGTCTTTCTATCGCCACCTCCGCTAGGTGGCAGACCATTGATATCCTAAAAAAGTGATAATTCTAATAAATTATTGAGCAGTTGAACCAAGGAAGCTCTGTCTAGTTACATGCACAGCTGAATTAGTAGGCTAGACTACATGTAGCATAACAAAAGCCTTGTTTACTACGCCACCTGTCGAAAGAAGTATGAATTAACCTGTGAAAGGCCACGTGACGTGATCTACGGTTTAATTGAATCTGCCACTGGCTTAATGCAACAATTTATTTCAGATCTCTAGGCCTACTTGTGTATTCGACACCTTCAAATCGTATAACACAATAACTATTGATATGAATTGTCGAACATTTTAATCAGTGATGTTTGTATAGAGCCACTACCAACTGAAATAGCTGATAGGTCTTTTCATTACGACTCAACAATTTATTTCACGCCCTAGCATTTTACAATTCACTTAACGTCTTATCCCTTATTCGTTGTAAGTCTATCTAAAACATATGAGCAATTATTTAGTATTCAATGCGTGAGATATTCGGGCATTGACAACTTTAGTGCAAAGGGGAACTCAGGAAGAAGAAGGAGAAGAAACTGTGTCCGAAAAATACATGTAGGCCCTAATCGTAATCGTAAACTTTTAATTTCTAAAGCGCTACTCGAAGGTCAAGTGCAGAGCACAAGACAATCCCCGAGCACTGCGTCGAATCAGAAGGGTTGTCCAGGGGCAGATTTGTGGTGGTCAAGTACTGTATCGATATTCCGGGAGGTCTGAGGAGGCTTAAAAATCCAAGATAAGATTCTATAATATGTTTGTCAGCACGTGCAATGTTATTTCAGGTTTCTACACATCTGTTCCAATTGCGTGTTAACTACAAATTATAAGTTATAAGGTAATAGCATCAAGCAGTGTACTTTTATTACTTAATGATTGTTGATAGTGTTCGGACACGATTCATTTTCCTCATTCTATTTCTCCATTTATGCGTAAAATAAAATGCCTAAAATGTTTGACTCACGCTGTATAAAGGATATTATGGCAGTAATCCTCGATTTGTAACTTGGTAGTTTATATAAATGTGAAATCTCAACGTTAAAGGTGTATGTTCGTACGACAACATATGCAAGAATTTCAGTTTGCATTCTACGTCCTCTACACAAAATCTCCATCGCTACATATCACTTTTGTTCTTGGCTCTAGTAATTATTGTCTACGCAGAAGGTCAACGCTTCTCATTTTGGTGACGCACCACAAGATGTAGAAATAATAATGATGCTTATGGATTAGCAACGAAACCTTTATAAAGGTTCTAAATGCTGCTATATATTCGAAATTGCAAAAATTCGACACATAATCGCCTGTGGGCTCTCTAACTGTAAATAAGACCAACATAATCATTACAATTAAAAGTAACTTAGGCCTATTTTTGATTACTTATTAATAAGTAGATTGGGTACCCGGTGTTGCCAGAAATTAAAAGAAAGGAAATGAAAGAATTTAATACTATTGTGACACGATAGAAAACGAATTTATTCCTCTATGGTTGTTGACGTCTTTTAAAACAATTGGCTAATATGCAATAATTGTAATAATAAATAAATTAAGTTAGCAATTTTTATTTTGGTCAATATGACTGTTTCGCTGAGAAGCAACAATTACATTATTTGCTCAACCACAGGCGAGGCCAATAATTTCGAAAAGAACAGTTTTTAATAGGAATATCTTAACTTATTGAGAAGATAATCTATGAAGAAAATGTGTTTATTTATTAATTATATTGAAAATATCGAATTTTTCGACGGTCATAAACTCCCTGTGACAACGTCATGAAGTTTAATCACGACTTCACTTCTCAAGAGATTTTCTCCCATCCATTCCGCAAAAAAATTGATGACCTCTTTTTAGTCATCACTACTTTTAGACAGTTTTTATCTGATCGGATTTTTTTTAAAATTTCCTTGCCTGGTTTCTTCCATCAGAGGGAATAACATTTCCTCTGGACCAAATTGAACGTAGTCTGCTTCCATTCCATACGACGTAGGTCCTGTATCTGACAGGCACAACAGTGCAGGCTTCGTGTATGAAATGCAGTTATTATTAATCTTATTCGGTAAGAATGTGTATCGGGATCATACAATAAAATCGGTTTTGCGCATCTAAAACAATAATAATAAACTTCGTTTGTTAGACTCCTCTTGACAAGAACGCATTTCGAGTAGAGGCACAGTGTGACCGAGCAATACAGGCTGATAAGGATCTAGCAACTGCTTTCTATGCAGCAGGAGCATTTCTGTTTATAACATGAAGATTGATGATCACCACATCTTGTATAGTAATTATAAAGAGAGAATACCGTATTCATGGCTTATCTCTTATTCTCAGTATAACTACAAGTCTACAGAGAGGGGGTTTGATCAGTATAGGGGAATGCTTAGGATTTGTGACTGGATGTACCTGCTAGGCGGAATCGTCACCTAAACCCAGTGGTTAAAATGGTTTGGGTGAGCAGTGGGAATTCCAAAGGTTTGATTTGTATGTATCTTTTCAAACCAATCATTTTAAACCCTGCCTTAACAATGCTGCCATACTAATGCGATGTACGTAAGGCAGGAGATAGGTACACGGTGTATATTTTTGGAGAAATTATAGGCGAATTGAGATTTGCCGACGATGATTATGGCATTTTCAGCAGAACAAGCAGACGGATACAGGAGTCACTGACAAAGAGTGATGCAAGTAAGTAAGATAAATGATGACTACATACATGGGAAAACAGGAAAGAATGTTTGTTTAACGACGGTGTATGACACAGTGGACTTTACCGTCGGAGGCAAAAATTTGCTCGGTTTTTACAACCATGGGAGCTTTTTTCATATATAAACTTTATATTTTATAATAAGACACGTTTTAAAGGTTTTTAAGCAGAACAATATTTTCATATTCGTCGATTTAGAACAAATCGTATTTGGACTGAAGCTGACTTCCATTCAATCGATTTTAATTCAATACATTGCTTTAACTCACATTTGTTTGAACATATTTCATCGCAAAAGTCGGCGGATAAGTTATCAACTGTCAACGGAAGAAGTTAACTATACGCATAATGTTAGACTGAAGCTCGTGAAAGGAGGGGAATGATACGGAGTCGTTTAGCTTAAGGTTAGTCACACTCCAGAAAGAACTGCGCTAGTACATATCGTATTTTTATACGTTGCAATTTTTGTCGTGTATATATCCGTTTTGCGTAACGTAGCACTACGTTGTCATATAAAACTACGTTAGATGCAAATGTATTAAACATATGTTACACTGTCCCAACGTAGAAATCTGTTGCATTTGACGTAGAACTACGTTATCAGCTAAATTTACGCTCGCTCCTAACGAACTTACTATACGTTGCTCGGTATTAAAACTGTTGAGTGAGTTGAATATCACTAAGAATTATTAAATTACTTTCAGAAGACGTTTCACCACTTAAACAACTCATTTTACCTTAAGACATCAAAATAGTCTTTCATGTAAATAACTATTGTACGCGTTTAGTATACCAATTTGGCTGCTGTAACCACCACATAGATCAAATTATACTCAAGATGGCGATTTGACAACAAAATTGTTGCACTTGATTATATACGCAAACTCAAACCCTAAAACATAAAATGGACTATTAGAAATCTACATTCAAGGTTTGTGCTATTTGACACATTAATTTTATATGTAGAATTTATCCAATTCCATAACAACGGGTGAGCGGTGTCAGAATGACATATTTGTCTGGATTAAAAGCAATTAGTTGTGGCGGTCAGAGGCGATGGATATGAGGAGCAAAAGAAAGCCATTGATAAAGTATTATCACTTTAATGCCAAGACCATGAACGGTAGTGGATAATGTAACATGAGGCAACTACATGCAGGCAGGAAGAGCAGTCAAAATAAAACTAACCGATTGTTGTTTGGTTAATGGTCAAATTATATTGGGTCTTAGTTGTAATTATTTAGTGAGTGAGTTGATAAGCGAATTAATTTAATCAAAACTTGTTTATTTATTCATAGATTTCCAATCAGCTTCTTCAAATCAATTTCTACAAGAAGGCTTCGTTTTCATGCATTTTAAAGCCTGTTTCCATGAGTGATTAATAATTATTTGTGGATATTTGAGATCTCAATAAATTAATTCGATTTGCATTATTATTGCGGCTTAACACAACATAGCTGTTGACGGGGGACTTCGTCAAATTTAGCGTTTCCAGAAATCTATGTGTATATAGTTTTGAGAAAAAGCATTTCAAAGGTTTGCAAAGGAGACGCGTTATACTTAGCATTATTATTCCGATATCTATCGTTAATACGTTTGACTAATGTAGTTTGATATGGCAACTCACAACAGATATATACATGACAAGAAATTGCAACATATAAAAATACGAGATGTAGTTCTTGTTGGAGTGTGGTTAACCTTAAGCTAAACGATTCCGTATCATTCCGTATCATTCCCCTCCTTTCACGAGCTTGAGTCTGGCACTATGCGGGTAGTTAACTTCTTCCGTTGACAGTTGATAATTTATCCAACCAACTTTCTGTGATGAGAAATTTTCAAACAAGTGTGAGATCAAGCAATGTATTGAATTAGAATTGATTGAATGGAAGTCATATTCAGTCCAAATAAGATTTGCTCTAAAATGACAAATATTAAAATAATGTTATGTTTAGAAACCTTCAAAACGTGTTTATTATAAAATACAAAGATTATATATTTACTGTTTTCTCGTGTATGTGTGTTTACGTTGTTAGTCTACAGTAGTCACTCTCTTCTTAATGTCTTCTGTACATTACAAACTGCTTCTAATTTAGAAATAAAAGTCATGTTCGGAAAACAAAGCGGGGCAACGCTAACATCTTTATTATTACACAGTGTCAATTAGCTGAAATTAGTGGTTACTATTACATAAAAGTAGCCATAACAAACATTTGATCAAGTATTTAAAGCTCTTCATGAGACACATTTTAAACGGTTAAAATACGCTTTCATAAAAGAGTGAAACAAACTAAATCCAACTTGATGTAGAACTATATGACTTACTTACTTGACTCTGTCTATTATCGCTTTGGCAATGCCTTGGCTCGCTTCAGCCGCTCCTTTATGAAAGTTCTCAATTCTCCTCTGTATTGTGTCCGAGATGCTTCTTTCCTCTTCTTCCTCTATCCATGTACGTATCCAGTGAATGGGGTTTATTGCGTTGACATTCTCGTCATGTGTCCAAAACAACGCAATCGCTTGTTCTGTATTCTATCGATGCAGTCGTACTCGATATTAATTTTAGTTGTTTTGTAGATCACTGTGTTTCTTATCATGTCCCTTCTTGTAACCCAGTCTATCCTCCGTAAGAATGCTAATTCGCTTAAGACTCTAATTCGCTGCTTCTGCGTCTCCTTCAAAGTCTCCGAATTGTACAGCATCATACTCAGTAGGCCTACTAATGTCTCGTAAATGCGAGTGTGTGTCACACTACTCAGTTCTTTCGAGCTCAAGATTTCCCCTAAACGCCTGCCATAGTCCTCTGGCCAACCCTAGTCTTCTGTCAATATCTCCATCAGAATATCCATGTGTGCAAATGGTGCCCCCAGGTACACAAAGCTCTCAACTTGTTCAATCTGTTGCCCATCTACATGTATATCCGGATGAAATATCTTGTTGTTCCTTCTCAGAAATTGCCATTCTGTCACATTTATACTCATACCCAGTTTCCTGTAAACATTTCGCTTGTTCCGCTGGAAGTGTCATAATCATCGTCGGCAAATCTCAAATATTCTATCCATTCTCCACCAATTTCCACCACTTCCTCAAATTCCTCCAATGCCATGACCATGACCAGTTCCAGAAATATACGGAAAAGTAAAGGTGGCAGAATACATCCCTGCAGTACCCCATCACCGTTTCAAACCACTCTGATAGTTAGTTCACCACTGACTCTAATGGCACTGAAGGTAACTTTATAGGCGTTTCGAATATCCTCATTATCATTTTGGAGGTATCCGCAGTGTCTCATGACTTTCCATAACCCATTCCTCAACACACTGTTGAAGTCTTTTCGAAAGTCTATTATAGCATGCACATAGATCTTTCTCGTTATATTCATATGCTTGTGCAATTGTTAAGAGCAAAGATCTGGTCTATCCTACTCCTGTTCATCTTGAACCCTACCTGCGACCCCGATAGTATCTCCTCCGTTTCTTTTTCTTATCCTGTGCAGCATAATTCATTCACTCAAGCGGTCTTCATAACTTCAATCGGTTTAAATATACTCATGAATTCCCATGTAACATACTGATTATGGTCTTCTGCAATTTCTTATAAAACAGAGATACAACTTAAAATGGTTGTGTTATTAACCATTCATATTAATTTGCTGCATATAAAATAATAAAAATACGATTAATCCAGGCTAATGATGTTTCTCTTAAAGTGATTAAATTCGACGTGCGCCACCTACCAATCAAAATTTAAGTCGCCTAAAGTAAGGAGATTGTCTGGAATGAAATCGTTCAATTATTATGTAACAAAAAACTTCCTACACATAAATTCACATTTTCTTCACACTTAGTGTCAACAATCTTAATGGCGTCTCACCGAACTAACTAAACAGCAATTGCATTTGTATTTGTAGCATTGAATAACTTGGTTCAACGGGTGTTTGAAGAGGTCAACTGGATTTCTTTGTCTAAACCAGCGATGCATAATAATGGATCAAATGC
>JAQFXW010003649.1:0-11725 GCA_034693945.1 Dendrobaena attemsi
GTCACGCTGGGAGCGCCTCTGAATTGCTCTGCTGAGAGAGGCGCTTTATAAATCTCCAAATAGATAGATAGATAGACAATTATACACACTGATGCTAGACCCGAATGTGCCTTACAAATAAATGACTTACACATGCAGCATAAGATTATTATAAGTATTATCATAGTACAGGCACCCTATCTATTACACATATATACTTTTATATACATATCAACATATATATATATAGTAGACCTACTTAGATATCTTGGTATGTAAGTATGCACTATGCAAGTATATATATATTGATATCTGTGATAACTTACATACACAGCAGAGGCCCTGTTTCCTAAGACCAAAAAGCAGCCGTCGGCAGCGGTTACAGAAAGTCGGTCGGTTGAAATGTTTCATGAGAAATTTATGACACCCCTCATCGCTTGATCCCTACAACAATGAGTATCCATCCAGATAAAAGACCGACTTAGAATTACAATCCACTACGTCTCTGATTAGGTTGCACCGAAAGAGGCGCTTTAGAAATCTATAAATAGAATAGAAACCAGATAGCCATGTCAGCTTCTGCAAGGAACTACGAGTGTCCACTGCCCACATACACAAATTGTACATAAATATATTCAAGTAATTGTAAATCTAAGAGCAAGCTTCAACTTATGAAGTGCCTCTTGGATCAAGCTCAACAGAGGCACTCCTGACCTAATCTGATAGAAGTGCTGCGCCAAGTGCAAATACTGACATTTCTCTCCACAGCAGTGCAAACATCTTCCATTTCCTGGTAATTTTATTGTGATCGAGTCTTTTATAATAGCACCTCTCATAGTATGAAAATTGCTTAGAGGCATTCCCGATAACAGCATTGACACCGAGTCGGAGTTAACACGCCGAAGCATCTCATTTACTATACACCTGGCGAAAGAAGGTTGAGTTTACCTAAGGGAGGCTATACGGAAATTGATGCAACTGAATGTCAGATTAAGGCTTCTTAAGTTGGCCAAAACTTACAACTTTTTGGAGAGACAACACACAGAAAATATCCTGGAAGTACATGTAGTAGGTCTGCCCAACATCATTTAATTTCTCATAGTTTGCTAAAATCAAGCGCATGCGAGTACGCTGCTGATCTGATCTGATTCTGTTTCATAACAACACTTTTTATAGGCCAATCCGAGAAAGACCATGTCCTGGAATGTATATATACACATTGCTGTGTTTGTACAGCTGGTGAAAGACAGGAATCAGGACGCAGAGGGCAGAAAAAACTCAGCCTTATGTATATAGGATTAACGCACTGTGGAAGTATAGCTATCCATTGTTCCAGGTCAGACCTGCCATTCAAAGGTTACAGGTGAGGCCTGCTATCCATTGCTGCAGGTCAGACCAGCTATCCATTGTTCCATGTCAGACCTGTCATCCATTGTTCCAGGTCAGACCAGCTGTCCATTGTTCCATGTCAGAACTGTCATTCTTTGTTCCAGATCAGACCAGCTGTCCATTGTTCTAGGGTAAGACCTGCCATCAATTGTTCCCAGTCAGAGATCGTGTGCAGTCCTCTAAAGCAATGAGAGCTCAACATAGGACTACTTTACCATTCCAAGAAGGACGAGAAGCGGAACGGTTGTTAATCCGGCGTTCTTCCATTCGGAAAGGGAGACCTTCCCATCAGAGTTTGTGTCCATACTGATGATCATGCGCTGCAGAATCTAACAAACAGCAAAATCAGAGCATAACTAAGCACAAATATATGATGGTAGATGAGGTTCTGCACTAAAATCAATGTTCAGATGCATGTGTTTAAAAATTGCTCTTTCTCCAATAGATCAGAACTGCACACCATTGTACAAGAGGATACTAATGGTGTAGGGAAACTGTGAGCGAAATAACTTGTTCAAGGTCCCCATATCTATAGGATGAGACGTGAACCCATACTCTAAGCAATCAATCGGCTACCATACCCATTAGTGGCTTAACTCACTCTGTTACAGAATTATATAAATAAATCAGTATACTTACTTTTGTTATTGCATATATATATAATATATCATGCATTGGATACGAATCGAACCAAACACATGCACAAAAGCTCTGAGAACGCGACCGATTGCAGTCACATACGATTCTGAACCCACGCACGTATATACAAACACACATATACACAAATAAATACAATGGGATATTTATATAATACCTCCTTGAACCCTGAACTCTCAATTAACAGCCCAGCAAGCTAACCACAACACCATCAAGCACACCCTATAAAAAGCAGGTATATAATTAATGAATACTTTCACGTATTTATCTTACCTTTATTGCCATATACTTCAGCACAAGCACAAACCTACATATGCAACTTATCACAGTCGCACACAAACAGTTTGATGTTATACCATATAGACTCAACCTCGTAATGCCAAGGCAATATGACTTGCGAATAATTACTGAATTGTTCATTGTGAGAAAAAGATAACACCTTTAAAAGTTTACAGTCGTGACTCTGCAATTACTGCGGTGGGGCAACCGCTGAAGCCCCATAGAAACACGATTTACAATGGCTTACTATGAATGCAAGCTACTTACCAGAATGACCCCAAAGTGTTTGACAGTATCTCATAGTGGCACAGCAGAGCATGCAAAGTTCGTGTTGGAAAGTGACGGAAACTAACACAGGTGGTTGGTGTGAAATGAAAATGAAATTGCCTCAGTGTAAGATTACGGCCAAGCCACTAAACCTGAACCAAGCATACAAAGATGAGAGGCACTCTAAGTTCTAATTTACTAAGCTGATCAGTGTGTGACAGGGCAATCTGGAACGGGATATCATCCACATAATATTGTAATTGGACCAAAAAGTAAGCAGTTGTATGACTGATTTTGTAAGTAACAAATGCAAATAATTGAGGCCAAGGACAGTCTATTGTGGCATATTCCACAAGTACAAACAGTAGGCTCAGAACAAGCTTTACCGATGCCCACCTGCTGGCTGATTTCAGTCAGTCAGGTAAGTAGCAGCAACCTTGGTCGAGTTGCTCACCATATTGTCGGTGAAGAATGCAAATGGAAACCAGCTCGCTCATCTCATCATTGAGTACAGACAAAGAACCTGTCTCAGGCCCAGAGAATAGTTATTATGATCAACATTATAAACAGGTACAGACAGGTTCACCTTATTTCCAGGGCTGTACACGAGCTGGAGCAACGCTTCGGTACTTACTATTTAGCGGGAGCGCACGCCCCAGTACTTCTTTCTAATCAGCCGGAGCACTGTCTACTTAGCGCTCCGGCAGTTATTTTTAATAGCTGTTTTATGCAGTGGGAAAATAGTAAAAAGGGGACACAAATTTGGCATCAAATTATCAAAATTGATTAGTGTATAAACTTTAATGTATCTAAAGCTACATATGACATGGACCGCCTGTTGCTCTTTGGAAACCAGACAATCATGTTACATCTTAGATAAGATAAAGTCATAGATCAGTCTCGGACACTCGGACAAGAAAAGCACAACTTTCGCACGAAGCTGAACAAGCTGATCTCTTTGGAAATGGTTTTATTGTTTTATTCCGATACCGGTACATTAATGTTGAATAGCTTATTCAGCGGTCAGGAAACTCAAAATTGTTTCGTTTAAATGTTATAACCTTTAGAGGGACATGTAGGCCTAAACAGAGGGTACGATGCATATTGGGTAATTTGAAGCATAGTGAATACCGATCGAATCTTTTTTATTTTATTGCTAGCTGATACTCTATTTTGGGCTTAAATTTCATGAAAATAACTTTCGGCTGGGACGAATGTGTTGAGAGGCTAGGCCCCTATTGCCTAATAAACACTTTCGAGCAGTTCTACACAAATGTGCAGTTCTAAATTAATTTGTGCAGTTTTAAAAGCTATTTTGTGAAGTGGGAAAATAGTAAAAAGGGGACACAAATTTGGCATCAAATTATTAACATTTCGCCGACTTCTGGGGCTCCTTTCAGACCCCATTGGGTAGAAATAACTTAAGATGATGTGCAGCACTAGTGGAAGACATTTGGGTCATTTCTGACCCCAGTTATAGTCAGAGGGTCAAAATCATCATTGACAAATTGGAAGCAAATAAGAGCCAAAAATGTACTCCGTTTGGCATCAAATTTTCAATATTTTCGCTGGCTTCTGAAGCTCCGTCTCAGACCCTGCTGGGAGAGCTTATGACACTCTCCAGACCCCCTAGTTGCTAGGGGCTAGGATTGTGCAGTTCTAAAGGTTTCTTTAAAACCCTGCGTCTCGGTACTTCTATATTTACGCCTATACCACTGCTTATTTCACTATTTGAATCATTCATAAAACTGAAACAGCAATGCAAAGAGTCATCTTGTAAGTAAGCATTCAACTGTTGAGTCATGCTCGATCAATTTGCCTATTCGGAGGGAAAAGAGAGAAAGAGGGAGTCCTTGCACATCCATTAGTTACCAAATAAATTCATCTTATCAGAAGAACAGATAATAATGAAACCTGGCAGATCTGAAGCTAAGCAAAAAACCACTACTCTCGTAGTCTGTGTCAATTATGCTTCTGACCTCAGAAAAGAACTGCACAACACAAGGCAGCAGGAAAGTAAATCAACCACAAGTCAATTGCATCCGTCAACAGATTCAGATTCAGTAACTACCCAGTATACATCAGGGAAAACGCTATAATAACTTTCCCAAATACTTTTCAAAATATACAGTTATACGCTGGCCATATCGTATCTATCCTACACACAAAATAACAGAAACTTAAATTAATTGAACCATCCATCCAGCAATACATAAAGCAGTTAGAATCCATTTCTGATGAAAGATATGTGGTAACGTTTATTTTACAACGCCTTCATAACGAAGATGATTGGCATACGAGATATGTGGTAAACCTAAATGCATTCTTTATATGAACTGTAACAGTAACTTACCCCATAACATGATTTCATTATGCTAAATCAGTCCAAACAAGGCCTGCCTGTTGTCTGCCATTTGCAAACTACTCCAAAAGTTCATTTCGATCTAAAGTTGACTCTAAGTGAAGTGTATTGCAAAGTGTACACAGAGCCTACCGAAGCGAAGACCCCACCCCAAGCGCACCCATCACAAAAATAGACCAGTACAAGGAACTGATATTTAGCTGATATCATAGACAATGATGACTGCCAATAGTGACGCTAGTGGATGATGGTGAATGATGACTGATGATGAAGATATTACACTGATAATTATTGCAATAAATCAACCAATAATTATTTATGTAATAAATCAAGTTGACAAGAGATAACAACTAGTAACATTCTGACAAATTACCATTTTATATGAGCTATAAATCACAATTAGTGCTTTCAATGTGCATCCTTAAACAATATAGAGAGAATATAATTAAAATTCAAGTTATTCTTTGGTTGGAAAATGAAATTACAAAACCGAGCCGAAGGTAATAAATATGAATGACAAAGACTAATGACAGTTATTAATAATTTATGACAAGTATGTGACAAGCGTTTGTCTGCTTTTGATGAATGATGACAGTGATGATGCTGACAGTGAAAATGTTCATAACGATGACAGTGGTAGTGGCGATAACAATGACAATACAGGATTACAGGTGCTGACGATGATAATGATAACTGTGGTGACATTGATTATGATAATTCCACGAAGCACATTGACATTTGAAGATCCCATAAGCATTTACAATGGCAATAAGCTGATGTCTGACATTAAAAACAATGGCAATAAGCTGATGGCTGACATTAAAAACAACAGCTGCTGACAACAGGCAACGACACCAATGATAAATTGTGGATGAAGCTACATGTAGATGCCTTTAGGCTCAATACCATGACTCTCTTGCATAAATAAACATTCTATATATATATATTATATAATATTATATAATATATACATATTATATTGTGCATGTATCGATTGAAATCGATTGTGGGACGTGGTAGGGTAGTGGTGAAGGTCACTGCCTTGCAACGGAAGGGTTGCAGGTTTGAATCCCACCCACTGCATAGGGACCTTTAGCAAGTCCTTCACTCACAATTACTTAAGCGTTTCGACGTGCAAACCTCCGACACATCTGCAGGCTGTAGTCGGGACCGCCTCTGAGTAGTAGTCTGTAAGAGGTAGTATAGAAATACACAAATACAATAAATGTATGTATTCAAAAGCATGCGAAGACACAAGAGGAAACATACCGGCCTTAGTGCATTGACGTCCCATTCCAGGTGGTCGGCCAAGGATGTCATTTGATCAACAATGTGTTCAAGTTCCTACGAAAACCATCCAGATACGACAGAATAATTTAAATTGAATTCTTTCAAATTTGACAAAACCTAAACAGTAAAGTACCATGTGCAATAACATAGGCAAATAATAAGCATTTGTAATAATCCAGTTAATCTAATCTGCTGTCATCTACGTAACATACACACTTGCTTTGGTTTGCCGTGGATTATACTGTACTTGGTTTATCTTGTCATATTTTTATATAACAGATTTTAAAAGGTATGAGTGTAATATAAAGTGATCACTGGTGCTTCACTAACCGCAAGTTGTGGTAAGTTAACAAGCACTTAACGCTGTTAACAATGAGACTGAAGTTATCATTCATCCTATATTTATTAGTTGGCATCAGAGCTCATGTAATAAATTGAAAATCTGAAAGTCTGATTCTGGTCCTAAAATCCAAAACTAACCACGAAGTTCTGTTCAAAATATATATATATAAATATTAACAATAATAATAGAAAGAGTCCCTTAAGCTAGATTGAGAGGCATCCCAATAAGTGATTTCATTCTTCTCAGTCGCAGTATATAAGAACGGGTAACCAGTCATCACCCTCGCCGTCTCATCTTCCAACAGACAGTGTGACTCAATACTCATTATAGTTGAGTCGACTAGGGGAACAGATGGAGAAGAAATCTTGAAATAAATATCAACCAAGGATTGAACCCCAGACGTCTCAGTCGGCAGTTCAGCACGCTAATAGCCAGAACACTACTCACCCCAATATTAAACATTGCTTTAATTACGCAGTTAACCTAAAATCAGTACGAAATAATATTATGAGTGGCACCTCAGTTTAGTCATGGTGTTCACATTACTTGGAATTACATTTCATTGAATGAACGCTATGAATATTCTTGAAATGAATGAATGACATATAATTTCTGAACAACTATGGTAATAGTTCTATTGTACAAGAAGCGATAAATCTCCTAAAGAATAAACGTACCTTTGCATCAAGGAAGCCGTTACCATCGGTATCATAAATTTTGAAGACGACTACAGAAAAATAGAAATTATCATCAAAAAACTTATATTTCATAAATACAAAGAATTGAAATTAACTGTAACTAACTCTTTACTGTGTATCGTGACTTTAACAACTGTTTAAATCAGCAACTTGTTTCTCTGAACATTTTAAAAATCATTTAAAACAAAGATGGTTTTAATTTTAAATATTTAGAGACAGCCAATACAAATTATGCATTTCAAAGAGTGAAACTGGTTCATTAAACACCGGTTTAACAACAAATTAAAACTCAACACCTTCTAATAACAATACATCCACCATCAGTTGAACATTCAGAAATACTCAAACCGCCCTGCATCAGCTCCCATGCCAGAGTCTGTCATTAAGATATCAGTCTAGTCTGCACAGGGCTCAAACAGACTGCATCATAAACAGGCACAAGCAGTGAAGGGCAAATCTGAAATATACACATGACCAGAAAGCAAGCCCATAAGAGACTGCTGGCAAGCCATTGTGGAAGTCATAAAGATACATTGTACACATCATGACGTTGATGGGTGTGAAGCCACTCACACCCATCAAATATTGAAGACAACTACCGGTATTTATCCCATAGACTATAGAGCGAGCTGACTTCATAAAGACGTTGACCAAGGAGGTATAAATTCTCAACACCCACGGACCCGGCTACACTTCAGCAACCCCAGAAACACTTCAAAATATAATATAAATATAATTTACACTTGACACCACACACTACAACTGAAATTTGATGATGCTCCCTCCGTACAAAGCCCAACTCTTTGCAAGCCTGTCTGATTTAAAATGCTATGGAACATCTTTTGGTTAGATTAACATTAATCAAATAATCAAATAAATATAACTAATTGATTAATTAATATTAGTCAAATTCATCACCGGCAATTCATCTGTAGACACTAACTTTATAAATGATAACAATTAATAATTAACATTAATTCATCAACAAGAGATGAAATCAAAAAAGAATCTATTATTAACTAACGTTCCAGTTTGTCCTTAGGATCTCCGGCTTCGAGAAGCGAGAGACAACAAACAAGTTCCTTGATGCTGATCAGCTCCGTTTCATCTTCCGCAGCCAACGATTCATCATCACCCAACTCATCCACAGAAATCACTGAAAATCAGAGACCAACTACGAATATGCAAGTAGTCAAGAATTGACAGACAAACAAATACATATGCAATGTAATGTAAAGTAATGCAATGTAATTTAAAGTAATGCAATGTATAGTCATGTAGTGTAATGTAATACGACAATTTCTATAACACCGTCGGTAGTGAGCTACTTCTAGGGTGCTTTGTATCAGAACTAATGCTCAGAACTAATGCTCAGAATTATCTAAGAAGTACAATTCTAACTCCTTCTTAAAAAAACATAAGAGTATGATGTACCTGGTGAAATCTATGCGGTGACTAAGTTCATGTCTAGGATGCCCATCAAAACAATCGATCAATCAATCTTTTTGTTCATTCAAAACAACACAGATTGACACAGATGCATCCTGGTAGGCTACATGCTACACGTATGGCTCATAGAATCGAATACACGACATTCTCTCTCAACCAGCAGTTATCTGTTGTTATACTTAATAAATTACTTTAACTGAAAATGGCTGCAAAACACAGCAACATTCGACCTGCATTCTGCTTTGTTCCTTAGGTCTTTGATAAATTTGGTTTATGCAATAGAGATCACTTAGATCTAACAATTTTCCAGATGCCCTCATGAGTCGGTGACTGTCCAAAATGTACTGGTAGGACTGCTAGGGTCACTAGGAATTTTAATGGCACTATATATAGGCCCCTATAATAGATTAATAGAACTCTCTATCAACATATATTTGACATTTAATTTCTCATGTTTTTCCTAAGCACAAACTCACATCATTTCTTCTTTTGCCAGAAATGCAAAAATTCCTACTTGTCTATTAATAGCACAGATAAACACTAAACAATCAATATTTGTAAATTGATAGTTCAATAATTATCTCAAAATTTACAATTTACTGTGTAATTAGGGCGGAGTAATTACCAGGAAGTAAGTAAAAAAGTGGAAATTATGATGATAATTATGGTGATGATGAAGTAGCCGATGATGATAATGGTAAAGGTGAAGTTGGTATTCTTCACAGTTTGTCAATAATAATGCTGACACTGTTAAACATGAACTAATATCAAAATTAATATAGAACTTTTATAGAAGAGGTTCTTAACACGTCTTGAATAAATATTTAGATGTATGCAACTATGCATACTCATAACACACTTACATTCTTAAAAGGCTAATTACATATTTACTTACTTACTTACTTGTTTATATACAAATGTATGTGCAGCGTCGTGACTCATGGTGTAGTGGGATTGTTGCCGCATTGTGTCCGAAGGGTGGCGGGTTTGATTCAGGCCAAAGCCACTGCGCAGGTACCTTGAGCAAGTCCTTCACTCACAATTTCCAGAGGTGTTTTGGCGTGTCAACTTGGACACACCTCTGGGCTGTAGACAGGACCGCCTCTGAGTAGTAGGAGACTTGAAGAGGCAGTATAGAAATAATATTATACAAATACACAAATACACGTATGTATGATATTGCAAGTAAGTATGTGGTAGTATGTGGTATTCATTTGTAAGCAACTATGCTCCTCTCTCAAAGTCCTACCAGCACCTCACTGTGGTGGGAGGGTGAACAGACAATTACAGTTCACATTATAGGGCATCTGAACATCATTAAATCTAAACTATATTTTTTAGAAAAAGCGTACATGGTACATTAACTACAGTACATACGTGTAAGTATCCATGCAGGCAATACACACATGCACAATTACACATATATATGTATGTATACATGTAATAACTCAAGTATGTATCTATGTCAATTGTTCAACAATTAGGAATGGACTCCCCTAGAGTTGTAGCTCCTACCCAGATTAGCTTTTTTCACGTCAATAACAGCCTGCCAACTTTGGTCGAGAGTGACTCTGGGTAGAAATCTTAAAGAGGAGTTACATGAATTTGTTGAATGACTTTGCTAGTGTGTACTTATTAGGACACTCGACATATTTCATTTTCAAGTACCTTGTAAATGTGATGTAATTAAAGATACACTCGTCCACACACACACAGATCAACACACAGATAGCGTTATTGAAAATGCTCCCCAATAAAATGCAATACACAGTGGTTAAAGTGGTCTGAGTGAGCAGTGAGAACTCCAAAGGTATGATTTACATGTGTTACATGGCTCTTTTGCATTGGAGCAATGAGAACGCAAGCGAAGAATTTCGAGAGCAGTGGGAATGTCGTTCCCAGTGTTTCGACTCCACTTTAAACTGTGATAATTTGATAATGACCCATTAGAGTTCAGAAATTGTTCTGTTGGAACTCGGAACTCACCGCCAGTAGAGCATTTCTGAGGCACAGACAGAACAGCCTTCGAGAGATCTTGGAACTCACCGCCAGCAGAGCATTTCTGAGGCACAGACAGAACAGCCTTCGAGAGATCCTGCAGACGACGGATGAACTGCGTCAGCGTCTCTCGCTTCACGCATCCTGATCTGGAGAGCTGTCGCTTGCTCTTTGCTCCCGACTCCTCTTCCGCCTGACTCCCAAACTTCCACGAATTAGACAGAAACACAACGAACAAGCTTCGCAACAATGTCTCTGGAACATCCGTCTCGATGTAGTTTCGCATCAACAGCTTATATCTCGCATAGCTGAGCTGACCCGAAGACGTCTAAACAATGGCAACGATTATCATACAAAACAATAAAATTACCACAAAAAGCAAACTGATCAAAAGTCATCTTATTCACCACGTAAGTAAGTAAGTAAGTAAGTAGTTTATTCGCCACCAAACAAAAAATACCACAAAATATAGGATGCCTTTTCGAACTCGGTGGTAGGACAAGCTGGGACATACTGGTGAAGTCTCACAGCACTCATCTTGATGATCTGACCCCCAAACAACAAAATCTTATAACAAGCAAGACGACAGCATTTCTGTTTATCATCTTCGTTTGCAAGCTGCAGTCAACAAACCTAAGTTTAAAGCTTTCTCTGTTTGATAAACACAATATTAACCAGCAAACACATACAGCGCTCACAGCAGTAAAATGTGTAGCAGAACGCTTTCGAGAAGCTCTTAAAAAGCTCAATATTAAGTGTTGTGATAGGTAAATGCATAATTTCCCAACCAAACAATAATTTCCTACATGGGTAGCATGGCTCGATGATAAGCACCCGACACCTCAAGCAACAAGGTGCACTTGAACATCAGAACAGACGGCCATCAAAGACTAAGCCAGGCCATTGTAACACAGATCTGGTGCAGATTACATACAGAATATACAATACATACCTATGTAATCGTATATATTGAAGCCATATATATATATATATATATATATATATATATATATA
>JAQFXW010003650.1:0-11723 GCA_034693945.1 Dendrobaena attemsi
CCGTCAGCCGATCGTGCTGCCCGGGCAGTAACGAACGGGCGGGCACCCGGGTGCCCGGGTACCCGTTGACAGCCTTAATTGATATACCATTTAAATTTTCTAGAGAACCTTAGTTTTCTATACATCATTGAAAATGTGTACGAGCGATTTAAGTAATCATGTGCCGCTTGTGTGAATGTGACAATTGGTTATGAAATGATGTCTTACATGTATACACTAGTCTGGATATGGTTTGGATTTTAGCGAAATCCTATGGATCGGATCTTCTATCTCGCCAAAGAACTTCTGATGACGGAACGAACGTACAAGAAGGACCTGGAAGTAATTGCTGTGGTAAGTTGGAGAAAACTTTCGTAGGAGCACTAACTGAATAGTTTTCTTGTGATCTGATCTTGTTTCACCTTTTAATAGTACTTGGTCAATATTCTATATGAGTGGGATTCATCTATCAGTCCAATTAATTATGATTTCTTTAATTGACATTTTCGCTGCGATTTCACTCTTTGCTACTGCCACGAGTATCACGTGCGTTGTAATAGCAGCACTATAGAAGTCAGTAGATTAGATTATAGACGGCATCAAATGTTGCATTCCAATTCACTAGATACGACGAATGTCTAATAATAGCTTTCTGTTCAATTTTTCCATTACAGTGGTTTCGAGATGTAATGATGCAGAACGATGTCATGCCGGACTATCTGACAAGTCTGTTCTTTAGTTCTATCGTACAAATCTATCAGTTTCACTCAGAGTTCGTGAGGGACCTCGAACAGCGTCTGTCTGCCTGGTATGTGTTCGGCATCAGTAGTAATAATGATGTATAGTCCATCATAAGAAATTAATTGCACCACTAATAATATGCACATGACTCAAGTAAATGGTGGCCACTAAGCAACATCTGTCCATCCATCTTCATAAATGTTAAGTTCATTCATTCATTATTTCATTCATCTGATCAGTCATTATTTTAGTTAGTCACTAATTTACGTTCAAGCCTGTTAAATAGTGTTTCTTTAAGTAGCTAACCATGTGCCGGTTGCGATCTAAATGATTGATTGGTATGTATCTCTCGGACAAAGTGTTGTAGAGCATGACTTCATTGTTGTGACTTCTGTTTACAACCCACTCGAGAGTTCATTTCAAACGGTAATGCAAGTGAAATACTAAGTGTCACATTGATGATGGTGTCGCAAACAAGGTTGTATCTTATTTTTATACAAGGGTGTTGTGCTTGCCTTTCTAAATTCGTATTCAATTTGAAGCTGGTATATCGTTACAGTTCTGCAAACAGAATTGATTTTATAGAGTGAAAACTTTCTAATGGGACTTTTGATGATGCAACATCCTTCATTTGACTTACAGGGAAGGAAAGTCGGGCATTCACTTAACAAATGACCTAAAGAAAATTGGAGATCTACTTTTGAAGCAGATCACTGTGTTACAGGTCAGTGTATTGGAGTAATCGTTGCATTGTTTTTGGCCTTGCAGAACATTTTGTGTTTAAGAATGACGGAATACCTTTTTATGGAATCATAAATTATCATAAATTTCATTTGTGACAAATGCAATTGAGTGAAATTGTGCTAAATATTTTATGCTATCGGCACTTTTAGTCAGTAACAACCAAATCTTACAGTGAAAACTTATTTATTTTTTAAATGTATTATTTCATTTGAGTATTTATATAGCATCTCTTCAAGTGGGCTACTGGGCTACTACTTCCGACAAGCTACCTTGGTATCCAAGTCACTTTTAGTACACTCTTGTTGTTGAAGTGTTATACATGATGTATATTTGTTTAATTCGATCAGAGATCATCAAGCAGTCCACATGCTGCTTGTAATAGCAAAATAGCTTTTTGTTGAAATGTAAAAAGTTATTTAATTTTTTTATCTAGTCTCTTCTAATATACTAAATGTTACATGGATGTTCCAAACAATTTTGTGTCTTATTTTTATACAAGGGTATTGTACTACTAGCCCAGTTAGCTACATTTGGAGCGCGTCGGCCGTGTGTTTGCATGGTTCCGAGTACGAACCCGATGTCTGCCGACAATTAGAGATTAACATCTCGAGCTAGCACATGGGGCGTGTGTGGAGCAATGGGATAGTCGATGCAGACCCGAGCCACAGGGACCTTGAGCAAGTCCTTCATCTACAGTTACTCGTGGCGCTTCGGCGTGAAACTCCGACACTCCCATGAGCTGTAGTCGGGACCGCTTCTGAGTAGTGGTGGACTTGAAGGGGCGGTATGGAAATGCGTAAATAAATAAATAATAATAATATACATTCAAATGGTGAGATTTTAATTTTTCAGTGGTATAGAGTTCACTTTGAACGTCATCAGGAAATCCTGCTTGAATTAGACAAAGCTGTAAGACAGCATGACGAATTTGAGCGTGCACTCAACGACTTTGAATCGCAGAAAGTGTGCTACCTACCGCTGCACGCATTCCTATTGAAACCAGCACAGCGACTAGTTCACTATCGACTGCTCCTTGAAAGTAGGTTCATAGTCATAACTAATTAGGTCGTTCCTGATAATGATATAATTAGCTGAATCTTAAGTTCTGTTTAACTTTGGGCAAGACAATGCTGCCAAGCTTGTAGACAACGTAGTTCCTATTAAAATTAACCTTCTTTTGAAATGTTGCAGTAAATTGTCTGAGTTAGATCTTTGTAAATAGTGACAGCTATGTCTTTACTACATGAAAAACGTGTCTAGATTATGATGACATTTCTATTGTTAGATTCAGTTGTCTGTTGCAGTAGGAATGATTTTGGTCATAGTAAGCTTCATTAGGGCTAATTGACTATCAAATTAATTAACTGGAGAAGTAATTAAGAGAGCATGGCCCAATTCCAATTGTCTTTTGTTGTCTGGTTTCTACCTAGACAAATAGTCTTGTGTAGTTTTCTTGAAGATGTATAACTTATACATTTGTAGTAAACATTGCTCTGAAGTTTGCAGTTAATATTTTTTAACTGTTGCACTTTGTTTACTTTAGGATTTCTCTCCTGCTATGAAATTGGTCATCCAGATATACCAGATTGCCAGTGTAAGTGCAGTTTTTGATGTTTGATGCTATTTTACAAAGATTATCATATATTTGTAATGCGCAGACTTTCATATTTCTAGAAGCTTCTGCTTGTCACTAATTTATATTGGTCAAATCTGGTCAGTGAATGATGCCATTTGATGGTGGTCTGTGGGTGAAATGCTTCCCTAACAATGCATTATTAACATCAGTAGTTTAAAAGTTCAATAGGGACATTTAAAAACTACAAAAATGTAGTCTAGAACTTCAAAATGATATGAATTTTTATTGTTATTATTTTGTCAGGTTTTGGTGCACACTGACTTTCGATGTAGATTCAAAGTTAAGTTTTGTTTGCAGTCAGTTGAATTTGTAACAACTTTTTGCACATGTCTGCATGACAATAGTTGGCAAATTTTGTATATACATGGAAATCCTTTTTAGGAACTGGTCATTTTAAACTGTTGCTTGAACAATGAAAATGGAGATGGAGATTTGAGAGAGATGGTAAAACAATTGGAAATATTTCTTAGACGCATTAGCCGATTGATTGGCTACTGATATTATTGTTACAGAACTTATTTTCACTATGCTTTCCAGCTTGCCTTGAGCAGATTACTGAGGTTCTGGAGACATATCGAGAAAATCTGGCACATCTGGTAAAAATATGTATTCTTGGAATAATTGGAATATGAAAGAATTGCTCTATTAACCTCATATTCTCGTTTACTGTCAAATTATGTCAAATTTGCAAACTTGGCTGCGATGAGTCACTGTACACTTTTGTTGTGTAAAGATGTAAATATATTTTCGTTTATTAAACTCACAATGACAAACCGCCGCACTGTGTTCACAAGCAAGTAATAGTAATGTGACGACTAAGGAGAGGAATGACCAGCCACCTTCATAATTATGCTGAGGCTAAGAAAGCATATTCACTATTGCTTCCATGCTAATTTTTGTCTGCCTCCAGGTAGCTTAGGGCAGCTCTTCTGGCTGCATATTCTCTCAATTCTTTACTCCATGGCCTGTGCATACTACATCACTACTAGTATTCTACTATTTATTGCAGCTGGTCTGATAACAGACTTATTACGCTCATATGTTTCAGATTGTGTTGAAAGTTAAATTGATGGTTGTTCTAAGAATTCAAGCATGAAAATTTATCAAACCAGAACTCTTGAATTGACAGAAATTCTGCAGTTATTATCTGCTACAGAAGAGTTGATAGGATGCTCTACTCCAACAGTCGAGGGTTTTCTTAATTTTCCATGTAGCCGTGGTTGCATTCAACAGACGTCATTGACTTCGTTATTCAGACTCTGTTAGCATGCTCGATTTTTGCCTATTGCAGGAAAACTGGCAGAAGCTGATTGAACTTCAGCGAGGTCTCGTTGGCATCGACAATCTCGTCCAACCTAATCGAGTGAGTCATAACCATGCAATAAATGCTTCAATTAGAAGTCCTCATAATCATTATTTGGCTGAAATTTTCTAAATTTTGATGCAGCATCAGATCATTGAAAGCAAAACAGCTGTAACTTTTTGCTTATTTAGCAACTTTACTAAGTAGAAATAAACCTTTTCAGTTGTAAGCCTCGCTCTGGAATTGGCTCCTTTTGATGCTGCTCCACGGGTTCACGCGGATTCACTTTTAATCGCACCACTTCAAACATATCATCGTCAGCCGTGCTTGTGCTCTGCAGCGCTTCTGAACAGTTGCCTTGAAGGCATACAATATAAATCTTTGTAATGAATAAAAAAATTCAATAATTGCAGATGCAGTTACAAATTACCTTTTTTATTTATTTTTTTATTTATTCACATTTCTATACCGCCCCTTCAAGTATCCTATTACTCAGATGTGGTCCCGACTACAGTCCGGAGGTGTGTCAGAGTTTAAACACCGAAGCGCCATGAGCAATTGTGAGTGAAGGACTTGCTCAAGGTCATTACGCAGTGGGCGGGATTCGAACCTGCAACCCTTCGGTTACAAGGCGGCGACCTTCACCACTACACTACCACGCCCTGTTTAGACATCAAAACCTTTTAGACCTTTTAATTTCACCTTGATAAATTGGAATACCTGTATGTGGTGAAATAGGTTTGCTGTCTCTCCAATTATAGAGCTTGAAAAACTAAAACTCAATTTTTATTTATTGTATGCATAGTTGAAATTGATATAGTTCATTTAATTTCAAAGCAGATGAAGTTGTTTAGTGTTTACTCGTAAGTTGAACCATCTAGGTGTTTGTTCTTTATTAGACTTTCATTCGAGAAGGTTGTCTTCAGAAGTTGTCACGACGTGGCTGCCAGCAAAGAATGTTTTTCTTGGTTAGTAACTTAGTACGGTCGTCGTCGTTTGTCTTGTCATTTGTTTTTGAATAAATTCTATCTTTTTGTGTTTCAAAGAACGAGTGTTTTGTTTTTACTTTAGAAAACAATTCTGTTGTGTGTATTTGTTGTTGTTAAATTGTTTCTGATGTTGTAGTTTTCTGACATGTTGATCTACACAAGTCGCACAGCCAATCCACTGCTACAGTTCAAAGTTCATGGCCAGTTATCACTTATGGGGATGGTGGTAAGTTCAACTATCACTTGCTTACGTGCTCTGTTGCTGAGTCAATAGCTTTTCTGATGCTAAGTCACTGGTTCTTTGTTCATTCCAGTAGCACGAGATTTGCGATTTTGATAACATAATCCACCAAAATAAATGATTCAATTCATTAAGTGCAATTGTGTGGTCTGTAAATGTTCTCTAGAGTGTGTAACACATCAGTTCTTGGGAAGTTTGAGCGTCTGGGCAGACACATTGGCTGACATGCAACTGGTTGGCCCAAGGCATTACCTTTAAGTTTTCTTTCGTATGCGAATTGTTTGTTTTACACTGTGTAATGCATGTGCGCTTATCATATGTATATAAAGGCTACTTACTTACTTACTTACCTGGAAAGAAATTATTATTAATTTCCATTGTTCACCATTTCCGCTCTTCTTCATTTTCATTGTTCTCCAGGTCGATGAACTGAATACAAAGAACTTATCTGTAAGCCACAGCTTTGCCATTTACGGTCAGAACCGGACGCTCGTTGTCGCCGCTAGCTCACCCGAAGAAAAACTCAAGTGGATCGACGACCTTCATTCGGCCATCTTCCTAGCGAGGGACAGAGACGATGGGTCCGGTGTCCTCTATCCTAGTCTTAAGTCAACTAGTAAGTAGAGAAACCTGTCTGTTAAAGTCTGAACGTGTGTAAAATACATTTATAAATATGCACCGATACATATTTGCACACTAAGATCAATCAATCAACCAATCAGCTAAAATTTATATAGCGCTCCTTCAAGATATCTACTCAGAAGCGCTTATGTAGAGGCTAATAAAGTGGAGTCGTTAACACTTCACGTCCATGGCCTGCACTACAGAATTATTAAAGCCAAACCCGATTAGCTGCCTTGCCAGCTATTCTTGTAGCTGAGTTACAGCGCCATATAAATTTTCGCTATTATTATTTTTTACCCGAGGTAGGCCTGTATATATATATATAATATATGTATCTAGGGCCTATATATGTATAATTTATTTATTTTATTTTTATTTATTTACGGATTTCTATACCGCCCATTCACATCCACTACTACTCAGAGGCGATCCCTACTACAGCCCGAAGGAGTGTCGGAGTTTTCACGCCGAAGCGCCGGAAAAGAGAACGCCTTGACCGCTATGACGACGCGTGTGTTTAGTATCTTTCATTGTATCTAAACATTTATATAGCGCCTCATTGTGTCTTCTATTCAAAAGTTCACGAACAAGTAAAATGCTCGGCTGTGTGAATGAAATCAGTACTGTTCCTATTGTAGGAAGAGGAGAAAGGCCGCTGGGTGGACTAAACGCCCGCCAGAGACCCCAAGGGCATTGGGTGCACATTTTACTATTAGCCTATGTTCCTCCCCTACCTTACCCCTTCCCCGTGTAACTGATTCCGTAAACAAAGGCGTTGTCCAATCCTCTGAGACAACCTCTTTGCTTTCGAGACAATAGCAGGCCAGGAACAAATGGATACATTTTCCAGAACACAACAAGGAATTCTGTTATCTCGCCCCAATCCAGGGAATTGGCATCTGCCGGGGACAGCGAGTCCAATACACGTGTAGGGTATAAGCAAATTATGTATTGTGGATTGTAACAAAATTCATAGTTGTTTCGTTCTCTACGTGGAGAAATCCCAGAATCTTATTAGAAATCTCAAGATCACAGTAAAATCACGTCGTATCGTAATCGCTACTCAAAATTTCTGTAGCGCCCACAAGAGCGGAGTCGCGGGAACTAGCTTATTCACACCTGGGATCATTATTTCGGCAACAGTCCCACGTCACACTGAAAACTACACCATCTGTTATCATTACATATTACTTTTAGTCTGTAGGCCTACTAGTGTTCTACTCTAAGACTATAGTCCTTAGACAACATCCCTAGATCTCTCTCAACCATCTTAAGTCTAGCCCCAATCTCAAAATCTTGGGAATCTCCCAAGCAATGGGAGCGCTGGACACCAGCACAAGCAGACGGTCAGAACATGACGTCATGAACGAGATACGGTACAGAGAGAGGCTGGTGGTCGATTAGTTCAACATTGCAACGCCGGTGCGATTTGCCCGCTGCAACGCAGCATCAGCCCACTTTCACCACTCTCCCCCCATTAGTCCCGATATAGCAAGGCCGACTTGCCCCGCCTCCCCGACGCTGCGTCGGTCGAACCAGCCGGGCCTAGGGCATTCTGACCTGGCAAAATTGGTCCGCAATTCTGCAACTTGGTCCAGATATTCGGAAACAACAAAACATGTCATTCAATCGTACCACGTGACCGTAGCTCCGCCCATTGCCTTCTGCGCTCCCATTTTCGTAAACAGTGCCAGGCTGTCCCTTTCTCTCTGTCTCTCTGTTTCTGTGTGTGTCTCTTGGGTGCCTTACGCTCAATGGATGAATGCTTGAGCGCACAGAGAGAAAGAGACACTGCAGCAGAGAAAACGACACGTACAACCAGAGACAGAAATAGAGATCCAAAGACCGACAGGCAGATACTGACAGACAAAACAAAGATACAGCGAGACATAAAGACAGCGCGAGGTAGATAAAATTATTATGAAATTATAAAGAAAGTGAGTCAATGAGTGAGTTAGTGAGTCAGTGAGTTAGTGAGAGTGGTAAGCAGAACGACTCTAGAGACTGAAAGACAGAAGAAGTCCCCCAACACTTGGAGCACCTGCTGATCAATAGACGAGAGGTTATACGTGCCATCCAGCACGTCCAACCACACACAGCTGACCCGGCGACGAAGCCCATCATAAACACTACACCGGGTAATCCCAGGCCCGTCGAAAAAACGTCGATCGTAGTGTGGCACAGGCACCGCCTCTGACCGATCGGGCAGCAGCCGACCTAGCGCGACCTAGCGACCGACCGATAGAACGTAGGGTCCGGGAGGGCCGGAGGGGGGACCCCGGCGTTGACTGACTGGCCCACTTAGAACAGTCGAACGATGTAAACACTTGGCGTCGGTGCATGCGCGTGCGGCCCCGTTGGTCCTATGTATGCCCGATTTCCGAGAGGCGGTCGTCTGTTATCGTGTGTCCTCATTGAGTCGAAGACCGTGCGTGCGTTGAGACTGCTGTGAATAGAAAGCGTCTAAATACAAACGCTCTATACTAGCTAGGGCTTACATATTGGACGAGGAGGAAGAGTTAGTTAGTGTCGCAATTGTTTTTGATTGTTTCTGCTGTGGACTAACTTATCTGAGTTGCAAAAGTGAACGATTAACTGTCTTATGCAATCGCGTGGATTGAGGTGAAAAGTACTGATAGTTCTGGAACTTAGCGACGGTTTGAGTGCCAATTGTTTATCCAGACACTGGAACAGACCTTGGTTCAGCAACAGTTGCTGTTGTTTTGAGGATAGAACAGACTTCAAAGGCCCAGCTGTTTTGGGGATTAGTTTTTAAGTCAGATTCTTAGTATCTGTTTTCGACAGCGTCTTCGGCGACACAGAAGTCGAGACGATGAGTAGCGCAGCCGTTCTTCTGCAGAAGAGTCGCCTCTCCTCCGAGTTTCCGTCTGACGCAGGTTGTAAGAACCAGAAGATGCTTTCCGTTAAGTTCTCCAACGGAGCTGGAGCGGCGAAGAAGCAGACCTGTTGCGTCCCCGGTCGTCCGTGCCAGCTCTACGGTCAGCCCCTCCTCAACCCTTCCGACCTGGAGGAGACGGAGGACATGGTGAGGGTGGAGTGCTCGAACGAGACGTGCAGGGAGAGCGGTTGGATGCACGCCGAGTGCTTCGAGACGTGGGAGAGGACCCTGCTGACGTACATGAGGTCGTGCGGACGGGCTCGTCACTGGAGCGACAAGCAGCGGGCGCAGAACCTGTGGACGAAGAAGGGCTATGACCTGGTGCGGTCTGCCTGTGCGTGCAAGTGCGGCTCTGGTCTTCTACGCAAGGACCTCAGCTTCGTCGTCGTCGGTCAGGAGGAGAAGAAGCAGAGGCGACAGAGGCGGAGGTCTGAACCCGGTCCGAACAAGTCCTCTCTTTCCTTCTATTCTTCCCAACACCAGCTGTCCTCCGTCATCCATTCCTCCGCAAGAGACTCCGCCGCCAACGGGGGCTACTACGGGGACGCCGGGCGATGTCGGACGGTGAGCATGTCGAGCGGGGGTTCGACCCCGCCGCTCAGCGGGTCCGACTCATCACCCTCTTCCCCCGAATCGGACGATACGACGGTGACCCTCTTTCCTAAGCCACCATCGTCGGCGACGACTGGGTTCTTCTCTGGCCCGGTCCAGGCGGCCGCCGGAAACATCTTCAGGCACCGCAACGACTTCCGGGTCTTCGAGGACCTTCCGGTCTGCCTGCGCAACCCCTACCACATCAAACTGGAGGACGAGGGTCAGTTCGGCAACGACGAGACGCGCTCCTTCATCATGGTCACCCTGAGCGTCCGTAACATCCGGTCCGTCGAATGCGTCGTCTGCGCAGACGCCATGCCCGTCTTCGACAAGTACCCGCTCGTCGACGGTACGTTCTTCCTGTCGCCGCGTCGCTACAACACCGACCTGAGGGTGAGGTTTCACGGACAGCGCCACCTCTACATGAACGCCGTCTGCTTCCGGTGCATGATCGGTCGTCGCGGGAGGGCGCTGCAGTGCAAGTTCTGCAAGAAGCACTGGAGCGGATCCACGCTCGTCATCGGCACCATGTATTCGTACGACATCTTCGCTGCGATGCCCTGCTGCTCCGCTCGGCTGACCTGCAACGCCTGCAAGAGACCGTTCTCCGATCCGAAGCTGCAGTTCTTCAGCGACTACAGCAGGTCCATCGTCTGTCCTCACTGCAAGACGGACGATCACCACTTCGTCAAGGCCATCAACGACTCCTACTATGCCCTGTGAAAGAGAGCTGCTATCATCACACACGACGACTGACTATGCCACTATATTATATACAAATAACTGGAAATAACGGGTTGTACCATAGACGGATTGGCGTTCTTTATTCTATCATCACTGAACTTAAACGAAACTTTGAGGAAAAACAGACGAATACATAACACGGTTTGCGAGTATAGTGCACCCTTTCTTTTGTAGTAATGTAGAGCATGTATTGTGTATCTAGAGCGAGACAGACAGACAGAGACAGATACTGTTTTTATTGATAGAATTGTTTTGGCACAAACTACACTAAAACCGTTTTTGGCGGATCGGAAAAAAGGTTTGTTTTGACAATGACGTGTGTTTTTCGGTTTAGGTAATTTTTTCACGGTGGATTTATACTGTGTTAATATATGTGTGGGTTCGGCTGTAGGCTACAGCTCATTCTTTGACGAATGTTCGAATGATGACAACCTGTGTCAGTTAATTATTGCAGTTTAATAATTGAACTGTAGGATAATTTGTTATTAGAAGCAAAGCTTATCGTTTGATTTTTAACCGTTTTCTTATTAATGTTAAATGCATACCAGGCTGTGGTAGTTCGAATTTTATTTGCAGTAAGCTTAATTATAATTATATGAGAAAATGGTCTTGCTTTCTATTTTCAAGATTGCCCATATTATAAACTTTAAAGTATTTTCGATTGTTTTTGCTGACTATGTTGTATAGTTAATTTTGCATTTACCAGCACAGTTTTTTCTTCCAAACAGTTTTTCTATCACGTGTGCTGAACGTTTATTTTCTCCACCTGTAAATACTAAGCTATCATATAATATTAGTACAACCATCTGCTTAAGCAATATCTGTAAAGTAAATTATTATGCTTTTGTTATATTTGTCACTTGTTTTCAGAGGTTTTCACTAGGAGCAGCAAGAATATTTGGTGTCCATATGAAACCACTATTACATTCATAATATGTGTACTTAATTGTTTAGCAATGTCAGAGACACTGAGGACAAAATGGTAGGGGACCTGAGCAGGACATGGATCGACCGAATACAAGTACCACAAAATTCCAGCTTCAGACTTAGATCTTTTATAGTCTACTGTAATTTATGAGAATAGTGTCAACTAATAGACCTACATGTGTATTTAGGAATCATTCAAAGAACCTTGAGATTCGTCCATTGCCAACGGGGTCCAACGCACTGGGAGCGCCTCTGATTAGGTTGTACTGAAAGAGGCGCTTTATAAATCTATGAATAGAATA
>JAQFXW010003651.1:0-11720 GCA_034693945.1 Dendrobaena attemsi
GGTGGCTGACCTTTTAGCATAATTATTGACCCGACCCACTGCGCATGCGCGCCGAGATGTCGAGACGGCTTATTGCTGGTCCTGCGTACAATGCTCTCCTGGTACATCCAATATGCGACATGGAATTATCAAAATATCTGTTTTATTAATTTATTTGAGATAATAAGTTGTAAAAAGACAACGCTAGAAAACCATGCGTCCGATGTTTATTGTTCAAAGTGAAGCGCCGAAATATCTTGAATAATTATGTATTTGGTTCAATTTGACGAATCTGATTGGATGAGACGCCGAACATTTTCCAGTACGCATCGTGTTATTGGTCGATAGACATCGTGGGTTGGCTGCAGAAGCTTGACCTATGAATAATTAAAATTTGACCTCAATGACCTGACACTTTTTGAAGCGACACAGATTATGGTTTATTATGTTTACATACGTGTAAACTGTTACGACAGAGCCATCTATAGATGGCGCTGTGTTAGAACAGTAAGTATTGTTACAGTACTCCAGTTGCTGACGTTTCTTCTATATATTTTTAACTTGAAGATTTCTATAGCAGCTATTCACTACTACTCAGAGACTGCATCGCTGATGAAGCGCCTCATTTACTATCCCATCTGGTTAGCTAAAGAAGGTTAACTGTATAGAGCACTTGATCTTAATAATATTCCTCATTATGGTCGATACACTATACGAAGCTCCCTCCCGCAGATCTATTGTGAATGAAGCACTTGCTAAAGGTCTGTGTATCCGCTGTATTGGCTTAAGATGAATTCGAAACTACGACCACCACGCCTGTCCCTGTTACAATACTAAGTGTATGGAACCACTTGAAGACCTTGACTTTGTTGCATTTAGCAAACAAGACCAAATTGTGATAAAATACAGAAGTTTAATATCCCATTTCTATCAGTGAATCTAAAAAATTGTGATAAAATATACCAAAGTCAAAAGTTTGTAACAGATGTAACTTTATTCCTTGAATTAATACAAGGCAACTAACTAATGACAAAGCATAAAACGACAGAGTGAAGCAGCGAATTACAGACTTGCACAGTACTAACAAGTTTTTGCATTTTGATACATTGTTAGAAGTGTTACAGTAAAAGCTAGAAGTGTAAGACAACTGAAGCAAAATTGGAGTATTCAAAGATTCTGTGATTCACTTTAAGCAAATTCTTAAATTTCTGTTTCGCAAAAATGCACTTGAATGGACAACAAAAACACGTTCAATATCAAAACGCATTCATCTTTTGTTCACTGTGAAACAAGGTAAAATCGAGCATTGGTAATTTGATACGTGCTGGAAATTATACTAAGGCAGTTCATTATATCAATAAGATAACACCGGAAACAAACGGAAATTCTTGCAACGAGATTACATACACTTTAACAACACCAACAGTGGGGCCGCAATCTGATTTTGCTCAAATAAAAGCGGAAAGGTTTGTCTATCCTATGGGCACGATTCCAGAGAAATCAATGGTTGGCCCCATTTCCTGCCATAGGAAAATTCAATGCGGAAGTCATCTGTAAGGAAGAGAAAAGGCAAGACGAGAGATTTGCACAAAATTTAGGAGAAACATTGATGGAAAAAGAAACGAAGGGTTTGCGGCTTTACGCCTTATAGGAGAAAAGAACTTAAAAAGAAGAAATGCTTACATTCAGACAGAAGAAGAAGGAGAAATAATCTTGGTCAGAAACCAATACACAGTTACACACAGAAGCATGGTACACGTTTCAAACACAAAAGACAGGTACAATAAAAGCGCACAAAAAGTACAAGGAAACTTTTGAAGTAGTTTACAAGAATGCATAAGCTTACAGCTGTAAATAAGAAGAAAAGAGTTTGGTGTTGACTAAAATAAGCAAAGAAATAAGATTGGCAGGTATTGACAGAATTGCTTAACAGAAAGAAATTTTATTTATAAACCACATGATCCGACAACTGTGGAACTAATACCCCGACTGACTTAAATTGATCAAAAACTCGAGCTCATTCATATTCATGAAGAGTAACTAGGTCACAACAAATCGTGCTCATTAATATTCATGAGTTGTAAATAGGTCAAAGCTCAAGTGTTATGAGATCAGGTCATTGCATCTGGACATATGGCACTTCGCACTGCAGTAACGTATTCTCAATAGCAACTACCAACACCAACACAACACTAAAATCAAACACTAGCCACCATGCTTGTCCTCGCAGATATAATATATAATGGCAAGATAATTGGAAATGCTAAAGAGCATTATATTTTATTCAGTTTCGAGTCTAAATTTATCGTAAGCACCATTACCACGGTAAAGCTCTGCTAAGCAAGTATACAGCTCTAACTTAAAGTATGTCTTTGGAAGCTGACAGTTACAATAATAGTAATATTAGAATACCAAATGTATCGATTCTAAATGTAAATGTAATGTTATTGATTACTAGGTAATGTTCGAAGGGCTAGTGTCAATATCACTCACTATTGATAGTATTTGATACCATAAAAAACAAAAGGTTTTATCAAATTTCATCACTTCACCACTAACGGTAACAATTTCCAATTTAAAAAATAACACTTGGAAAATCTGGATAGAAACCGGATAGACTTAAAAGTAGAAACTACTACGTGTCGAGCAAAACAACTACACATCCACGATATGACACTAATCTAAAACCAACTAACAAAGAAAATACTTAATTACCAAGCAAAGGTTACCGATTACAAAGTCCGCCAAAAATAAGCAGAATTAAAACAAAGCACAACCACTTCGCAGACAGTTTTCTGACGGTGATTCAGCGTTAAATGTACTTGGATTAGAAAAGCATGATTTTCCGACGGCATCGAGAACAGCGAGAAATTACTATTCAACAACCGTGTAAGAACAACGGGTCGTTTAGAACGTGTGAGAATTATTGCCAGAGCAGTAGTGTGTCAGGCAGGACGCAATATATGTCTGGTTGGTGGGCAGAAAGGACTGCGCTGTCTACATGGAATACTCCAGGAGGGTGCTGTAACTTGTGGCCGCCGTGTTGAAGTTCGCGCAGACGGAAGCCTTTCTCTCTTTGTTCCAGTGCGTCTCCATGAAAACCTGTCGACAGAAAGAAAAGACGACCACTGAAATAACCCCAGAGAAAAAAGGAGAAGAAGAGAAGAGCAGTCCCTTTCAAGCAAGCCCGGAGGCAGCCATGGGTTTGAAGTGTTTGCGACCTCATATTCTTAGCCTCCGTCTAATTTTCCCGCTGACAGTGTGCGGTCAGTGTACTCATCATAGCAGAGTTGGCAAGGGGTGTGCAGGTGGAGCAGATATCTTGAACCGAATTTCTGCCCTGGCCGCGGCATTTGAATGCCGGACCTCTCGGTTGACAGTCCAGCACACTAAGTTAACCACACTACTATCAAGCACCCCCTCACAGAACAAAGACAACAGTAAAATAGAGCAAACCAGAGAAAAGCTAGAACACGGGTCAAAACCTATAGTCCTTGATCATGCTCGATGGTTGCACATCTTGATTTTACTGCCATAGACGCTGGCTGTTACGTGTATAAGCTTTAAAACCAACTAACATTTCTCTTTAATAATAGTTGTGGAGACGTGGACAATGACTAAGAAAAGGGGAAAAAAGATCAACGCATGTGAAATGTGGATATGGAGGAAGATGCCGAGAATATCATGGACAGAGAAAAGAACTAATGAATTGGCACGCATGGCGATTATAATCGACAAGGATGAGACGTTACAACAAATAGTGCTAAAAACAAAGCTGAGGTTTCTTTGGACATGTTATGAGATCAGATGGATTAGAAAAGGAAATGATGTTGGCTTGTCGAGAGGAAAGGAGAAAACAAGGGCGATCAAGGAAAAATGGATGGATGAGATACATGAAACAACATGAATGAATTTGGCAGAACTAAGGGACGCGACTTCAGAAAGAAGGAAATGGAGACGCTTCATCGTGACGGTCGCTAGGATTCCACAAATAGACAGCACAAGGTGACAAGGTGAATATTTGTAACCATTAATCAGTTTACTGCGGCAGTAGACTTTTGAGTTAGTTGAAATAGTAATACATGACAGTATTCTGCATCATTTAAGAAATCAAGCTGCCCAATAAAATCATTTCAATCGACAACAGCGACAACTTATACATTAATAGTAGGGAGAGAGGAGTTAAAAAGCTATTTTTAAAATTGCGCTACGTAAATTTACACTTGCAAAATAATTACGATTGCGCTGTGTCTTCTGCACGTCGTCTTACCTCGCCCTCCCATCTTGCGGGACTCTTCTGCACCAGCTGCGTCCACTCGCTGCCTATGATGATGGCCACGTTGACTGCTTTCGGCACTTCCATCGAGAAGTAGATGTGCTGGTAGGACGACGCACTGCCCTGCGACGGTCTGTTGGGCTGCAGATGACCTAAGCACAGAAAGAGACCTCGGCGTAAAAGTCTACACAATCAAAGGTAATGTGCTGACACATCTCTGTCTTGCAATTTATGGGAAGTAACTAGGTGCCTCTGCTCAGCAGGACAATGTCCCTTGGTTTTGCATTTGAATTCCTATCAAAACACGGTAAAGTACTTATTGCAATAGTACGATGTCTTAATGAAGGTTTCTATAATCAAATCAGTCAAAACAGCTGAATATGTACCTGGTACTCTTAATTAATTAATTAATTAATTATCAAGATGAATTAATGCGTATATGAATTAATGCAAAAATTAATTAATGCATAACTGAATGAATTCATAAATTGATGAGTTCGTGCATAACTTAATTAATGCATGAATGAATGAATAAATTAATAGTCATTAATTTATTAATTCATTCATAAATTTATAAATTAATTCATGCATAAATTAATTTATGAATGATAAACAAGTGAATGAAAAGGAGTTTCGATGCTTATTATTATTACAGAGGATTTATATAGCCCCCTCCCTCAAGGCAATCCACCCAGAAGCGCTCCCGGACCAACCTTGATTGAGTAAGAAAGTTTTAAGGTATGTTAAGGTGAATGCTTAGTAGAGGAGTCATACCTTCCAGTGGTTCGTAAAGGTAGCATCCCTCCTTCCACGGTCCAAACTGCTTCGGGAAGGGGGCCATGTTCGTCAACGTACCGCGGCAGTCGATCAGATAGTTGAAGACGCCGGGAAGCGAGTCGACGGTCGATCCTTGTGGCGCCGCAAACACTTGGAACTGTTCGGAGGAAACGCATTTATGCAGACTTTATAAAGAGTTGCACAGAAGTCCAGACAGTTGCAATTTATTTATTTATTTATTTATTCACACATTTCTATACCGCCCCTTCAAGTCTCCTACAACTCAGAGGCGGTCCCGACTACAGCCCGGAGGTGTGTCGGAATTTACACGCCGAAGCGCAACGAGCAATTGTGTGTGAGTGAAGAACTTGCTCAAGGTCCTAACGCGGCGAGTGGGATTCGAACCTGCTACCTTTCGATTGCAAGGAGGCGACCTTCACCACTACACTACCGCGCCCCACCTGAATGTACAATGTAATGTACTTTGAATTTGCATAGCATCGCTTCAACTAAATGGTCTCGAAAAGCTTCAAAAGACAAAGAAATTCATTGCATCGATCAACAATTCCTTCAATAGGCTGCCTGGCAACGCAGTAGAAGAAGAGGTCGTTGCCTAGCGAATTACTGGAATAGGATGGCTGTTTAGTTACCTAGGAACACTACCGACAGTTCTAAGGAGAGTTGGCAAATATAATGATGAGTTCTTTGCTCGAAGGCATGTTCCATAGCTTGTGCCACGGCATAATCTGAGGATGATGAGGATGAGTAAGGTGGTTTCCGTTGCCTTTCTCTCAGACAATTATGGGTAAGCAGTAGGCACCTTGTCTAGGGTCCGGCTCATGTGAAATTCGAACCTGCAACCTTTCGGTCACAAGGCACCAGACATCCACTGCTCCCCCTTTCATCCTATCCGAGCTAGCCCAGGCATTAAATCTCTCAATCTTCGCCAGTATCGGGAGTCGAACCGCAGTGTCCGTAACAACAGACATCCGTGGTCCGCACGCTTACAGATGTAGCTAACCGGGCCAGGGAAGTATTAGCATCAACAATTATAGAAATCACTACCTCGACGTTCATTTCCGAATCACTGTTTATACGTAATTTTTACGTATACATGAAAATAATTAAATGTTTTATTATATTGGAACCAAAGCTCTCTTTACCTTGTACATTCCCTTCTCCGTAAGCTTGATGACGAACGTGACTCCGGTCTGGCTTCCCTGCTGGAGTATGTACTCGGAGCCGTCGCGGTTCGCGCCGTTAGAAACGTAGGTCAACTGCGACGTCACACGGAGAGGTTGCGTGGTTTCAAACGACACCTGGAGGTCCCCTGACGCCGTCTGAATGAACGGGTCGACCTGGTCGACGGTTGTCAGTCCCAGCTGCGCGTAGCTGACCTGAGGACCGAGGAACCCGGTCGTCAGCGTGGGGAACGGTTCCACCGTATCGGGGACCTCCTTCGCAATGACGAGGTACTGGTAGACGTGCTGGAGGGTGTTGCCACCGAGCTCCGGATTGTTGGCGTAGATCTCGAGGCCGAACTCGCCCTCCGTCGGAGCGGAGACGCGGAAGACGACCGTGTCTCCGATCGTCCGGTACATGACGTACGGGGCGAGCGACTTCTCGTCGCGGTCGTTGCTCTTCAGTTTGGCCATGAAGCGCAGCCTGTAGAACATGCAACGTATTGAATTGTATTGCAGTATTCGTTTAGCGCCTTTTTCACAGTATGAACTTTTCAGTGGTACTCCTCCTGACTATAGCGCTGATATTAATTCAGAGTTAACACAACGAAGCGCCTCATCTACTATGCCAACCTGACGAAAATCGCGGAGTTTACATGTGGGTGGCTACGAGACCCAAATTTCGATAACATAGTATTCATACCAGTGTTTTCTACATTATACTAAGCCCCTCCCAACAGAGCAATTGTGAGCGAAGGTTTTGCTCCATGTCCAGGTCCTAACGCAGAGTCTTGCGGTAGATTCGAACCTGCAACCCTATGGCTCAAGGTGCCGAAAATATCACTAAACCACTCCCACAAATTTGACAGATCATATATCGTCATTGGAAAAATGATAATTATGGTAATACCAATAATAACACCATTAATAATACAATTAAAGTACAAACCTGACGCTTGTATTGAGACGGAACTTCACTTCGGCGAGGCCGTTCTTTGCGACTGCGATAGAGCCGACATTAAGTGGCACCAGATCAAACTTGGGTGCACTGTCCCCTGCGCCCCAGGTCGTGTGGACGCACGGAGGGAAGGCGGGGTTTCCAGAGACCTCATCGCAGATGATCTTAAATTCACAGATGCCGCCGTAGATTCCTTCCTTTGCCTGCAATAGAACAATATATGGGAAAATAGTAACAAGGAATCAGCTATAATTTACAAGGCAAGTGTTCGTCTATAAACAACATGCTCACCAGTTTTAATTAAACCAAATAGGAAGGAGCAGAAAAGTTACAGACACTTAGACATTTATTAACTAGGGACATAAGTTACAAGGCAAGTTATCATCCATATATAACATGTTACCTTTTTTAGACTCAATAGGAGGAAGCACTCAAGTTACCGACAGTCAACAAAACATTTAGAAGGGCTGGAGTAAGAGTCAGAGTCGATCAGAAACAATTAAGTTCTTAATACAATCTGGATAGCTAGCATAAACTGTTACGATATAAAACGACATATACGATACAAAATGAAACCAATCAATGAATTAAATTCCTAATTGCGATATAACAGCAGAAGCAGGATATTAACTATCCTAGTGATCATACCGCGTTCTTGTCAATATATTAACGAAAACTATTTTCATATAAAACAAAAGCAATTTTTGAGAGCCAGGAGCATCTTAGATAAGATACGCTGAAGGAGTGTTGCATCAATTTAAAATTGTCGGATTGATACAAACCGCTAGGTCAGCAACTGACCTGGTTGTCGAGGTCCTTGGCGTATATGACGAGTTGGTAGGCGGCCTTCTCCGGAGGTCGAAAGTTCACGAAGCAGACATGACCGGCAACTTCCTGCATTCCGTAGCGATTCAGCTTGATGCCCTCGTATTCCTCGCGGCCATCGTCGTACGTCACGTTGAAAGTGAACCGCAACGAATTCACCTGAATCGGGAATCAAATCACTTACCAATAAGTCACACAAGTTGCATTTAATTTGTTCACTCGAGAATTTCATTCAAGAATTTATATAGCACCTCTTCAAGGGTGACTACTCAGAGGCTTCTATTCCCCCCCCCCCCTATAAGCAGACAGGCTCAAAAACTCATGATTTTTCAGTTCCCTCCTCAAAAATATTCTTCCATCCCCTCTGACCAGTCTTTCCCCCCTATTTCTGAAAATTATACATTATAAAATGTTCCCCCTTTATTCCACTGGGTTCACTTGCGCCCGCTTGGTATAGGGATAGAAGCCCCTGCTCAGCGGTGCTTTCGACTCTAGTACGATCAATGTTTAGATAGATATATAGGACTCCATTAACAGTGAGCGACATATTCGTAAGTTTAGAATTATACTTCCCTAATAATCTTCTGCGTTTCTTTAGGATTAGATTCATGCAATGGAAGGGTGCAGTGGAGCTAGATTGAATACGTAAGTGAATTAAATTTAATTGTGCAAAACCCTTGCTCGTAGACGAAGTGGTCGTGGGTTTAACTCCTCGGATTTCGAATTGAAGCCATGCACAGTGAAGCTGAAATATTTTCCAGCAACCATCAAAGTAGTCTCTGATGGCATTACAATGGAAGGAGAATTACAGAGTTTGCTTGAATTAGGAAACTTTATAAATTGCGTGTTGCAAATGTGTCAATTCTTACATGACAATTCCCAGCATTCTTCTATTCTCACTCCTCCTTTGCTGTCAACTTTCGTCTTAACCCTGGCTCACTCCTCAATTTATAAATTTAACATGATTTAAATATGACTTATATAGTAGGGTGCGACACACCGGCCCCGTGTCCAGGACCTTAGGATTTGTCCATTGCTGGCTCAGGGCCAAGGAAAAGGAGATGAGCGCCTCCCAATTGGCCTATAGGCCCGTGGTTGGACTATACCTTTACCTTTTTTTATATAGTAGGGACTTTAGAATCGTATAGTCCTAATACGTCTCGCACATGAGCAATCACCTAACACCGCCAATATTGAAACATTTCGAAATCAACTGCTCCGGCGACTAAGAACGCTTCATGCACATCGACTTGAGTAAACTTTTAATACCAAATCGATTAGATCGCTGACGTAGCACCACCTTATCTGGGGGACAGTCGATTCGAATGCTGATGTCGTTGCTGCAGTGGATGATCGCGTTCGTGTGGCTCAGCAGCTCCAGACCGGACTTGAAGAAGGTCGGTTTCACTGGAACGAGGTCCTCGAACTCTGCCAGTGTCAGAGGCTTTTCGAGCAGCTGCCACGTCGGACCTTCCGGGAAGTGCGAGTAGATGAGCTGCGTTGGAGCCGGCATGAAGTAGTACTCGTCGAGTTCGTACCGAACGTTGTCCGAGGTCAGCTATCGACGTCGACAAGACAGTAAAACTATAAGCAATATTTATTGCTTGTTTGTTTGTTTATTGTTTATTGAACAAACACATAGTTACACTCAATTCGAAATAGGTTCACTGTTACAGTGAATTAACCAGTGCTAGTTTCAAAAGGGCACTCCAAAAGGGTCAAAGACCCGCTAAGCCTACGGCCTGGATTACCCTCTCACATAAACAATTTTCAAGCGATCAGTACCAAATGGAGCAAAACATTTCACGTTATAACATATCAGAACAACTTTAAAGCAATTGCAAAACGTACCATCAATAAACATTCACAATATAATTTTATATAGTCACAATAATGAACAAGTATCATTTAAAACTAACATTCTAAGCCATAATTCTCGACGTAACAATGTAACGATGTCTGGCACTAACGCTCTATAAATAGCTCCAATTAGTATCAAGTTATTCGTTAGAATCGCATTTCGCAGATTTTGTGCATTACAGTTTTATTCACTACGGGCTTATTAAATTAGCATTAGTCAACTTATTCGCTTATGTATAAGTAACTAATTCATGCTCAAATTCACACATTAAAAAAGTCGGTCATTCTTGAAGGGTTATAGCTAGTTATTAATAATTCACTAGGACCACTACAAAATTAATATCTGAGCAGAGATTGTTGCAAAGGACTTGCTAGGGGTGTCTGCACGGTAACCGTATCAGGGAGGTGACTAGAACCTGTACTCTCTTGCGCTCTGACCAACCGGTTATCATGCCCATCATCGAGCAGTACCTTTTTGTCAGATGACTGTTACCTCTTTTTCAGTTGACTGTTACCTCTTTGTCAGTTGACTGTTACCTCTTTGTCAGTTGACTGTTACCTCTTTGTCAGACGACTGTTACCTCTTTGCCAGTCAACTGCTACCTCTTTGCCAGTATCCTGTTGCCTTCTTGCCAATCGGCTGTTAACTTATAAATAGCTAAATTGAATGCTATTTAATTTGCCAACTCAGTGCCACCTTTTTTGCCAAAAAACTTAATGCCACCATTTTTGCCAAAACTGAAAAGTTAAAACGCAACCTCTTTGCCACGAGAATGATGCATTTTTGCCAACTGCATACTAGTCTTTTATCATTGAAATGTTACACTGAGATGCTACCTTTTTGCCAACGAGTCGTCTGGCCGCCCAGTGACAGTCGACCAGCTGCCAGATGCCTTTGATGAGAACCGCATTCCACGAGTGTTGACCCTGCTGTCCTGAAAACTTATTTCCGGGTTTGTACTCGGCACCCTTTGCATATCCAGTCAGAGTCTTGCAGTGAAGATTTGCGTAACTGAAGAGAAGAAAACAAAGACCATTCGTTGTAAATTGCTGTAATTAGAACTTTCATCCCTCAATATTCGACGGTCGTATTACCATAACTACTAAAAATAATTAGTACCATCAGTATAATTATATAATCAATGCGATTTTAATACTACTATTATCACAAGTACTATTACAACTAGTATATTACCAGCAATATTATTTACACTGTTATCATTAGTATTGTGTTGTCTCAATTAGTACTGCAAACATTTTGCAAATACAAAATTTGAATTACTATTATTAATAAAAAAAAGATTGTTACTACAAATATATGCAGTAATATTATTTTTACTCAGTACCCTGAGTAGGTTGTTCAAAGGCTGCTATAGAAATTTCCCTGAACAAATGCAATGTCCAGAATGAATTATTGAAACGTAACAATTAAAGCCATTTCAATCACCTGCAGAGTGTTTCGTAGACGCGAGCGTACGTCGTCTGGCCGTTCTTAAGGTTCATGAGGGTCTCCTCTGGCGAAGCCTTCTCGTAGTCGCTGAAGTTCAGTTCGTTGAGATCTTTCGAACAAAGCCACAGGAATATGGCCCTGGCGAACAAAAGCAAACAAACGTCTTCAGGCACAGACGTGTTCAGAGGGTTTACAGGTTCAAAACCTTTGAAAGGAAAAATATGCCTATCAACAAACGTAATTCGCTTAATCGTCGGTGTAACGGTGTCTGATGATAAAGATCTCGGAGCTCGATAAATTTTTTGAGAACGCCCAAATTACACATTATTTATTTATTTTTATTTATTTATTTACGCATTTCTATACCGCCCCTTAAAGTCACTACTACTCAGAAGCGGTCCCGACTACAGCCCG